>JAOPGA020000689.1:0-10413 GCA_026419775.2 Acrasis kona
CAAACCTCCGTTGGTTATCAGCATACTAAAAATAAAGATGTTCACAATGTTCCTGCTAGAAGAGTACAAGAAAGTCCTAGAAATTATTAAGTACATGGTTTCGGWCAAAGAACAAGAGTGTAGTACCTTGTGTATTATAACCTACATGAAGGTAGAAGTATCCAGACTTTGTTCTCGCATACTTCAATGCAGTCTGGCATGACAAACAAAATGGTGTCCCTTTCTACGAGAGATGGACATCAATCCATCGAAGGTGTCCTTACGGTATGTTTTATACAAATAATTTGTGTGAGGCCCGCTTCCGGTAATTATCCAATGTACTTATATGTCATAACTAATTTAATTTTAGAAAATGGGGAAGATTCCTTAACGGAACCAAGACAACAAAAATTGATGATGCGGTGAGGCTTGCGACATTGTTCATGAGGCACAAGGCCTTTGAGGATAGATTTGCCAGTCACAGACTACCAACAAAGACAGAGAGGGAGGCCGCAAAGAGGTTAGCCGCAGCAAAGGACATCTTGAAGCACTTCAAGGATGTTGTTAGAGACTACACAATCAAAGAGTCAAGATCATGCAAGAGTGTCTATTATGTTATCAATATTCCAGACAACATCACGTACACATTGCACAGCACTCTTCAAATGTGCGACTGCGCTGACTATGCTTATCATGGAGGGAAAGCTTGTAAACATTTGTATGCCGTTGCACTTCACCTTTACACCACCATAACCGAGAGAAGTGCCGATAGCGTCGATGCTTTCGAAATTTTGAATTGGCTTCATTATCACTACAACCCTCGTCTTGTTCGAAASCCCGACATAAAGATGCCCATCATGAACAATGCTACATCCGGACGGAAACCAACCCGCAGAATGACAAAAGCAAGAGGCGGGATTGTTCAAGAGGAGAATGGTGGAGCAAGTGGCAGATCTGGTGATCATCTCCAAAGAAGAAAGGCACAACAAACCGCATTCRACTCCTTTGAGCAATCCAGTACACTAGCGCACGAGGACATACCCGGGACATCATCCGCCGAGGAATCTGATTCAACGCCTGATGATGAGCAAGAGCTGTTTGGAGGGTTCGAYAATGAAGAGGACACCGTTGAACAAGACCCGAATGACGCGGATCTAATCGATGACACTCACACCCCTGCATATAGTGACAATGCTCCAATATCTAGAGAAGCAGAGGAAAGTAGTCCACCCTCTCACACACTTGTTAGAAGAAGGAGGTCTTCACGTCGGAGTGCTGCATTGGAGGATCAGGAACCTGCGCCTGTCACAACCATCGACCAGCGTCAGGCGTCTTTCGATGAGTTTGTTCAAGACACTCACAACAGAAGCGAGCATGTATCACAAGCACGCAGGATGAATGACATGGTGGAGTCAATCAAGAACAGCGATCAAACAAATGCAAGGCGTGTGTTGAGAACCAGATCCAATAAATAATATTCTCAAAGTTTATATTGTTTATTCTTTTTAGATTGTCAAATCCTTTATACATTTCATTCAGTCAAAAGTGTAATCGGCATTTTGTCAAAAATTAAAAGTTCATCATTGTATGGCCTATGATGAGTAGAGCATAGTCGCTTTGGAAATTTTGAGTGAAAGTCATTTTTAAGACAAGTTTTTATTTTTAAGACATTGTTTTCATTTTTCAGATATCCGCAGCGCATTAACCTTGTCCAAAAGCGATTGTGAAGTTGGAATTTGAGAATGTGACATAGTGATGTGTAAACGATTAATTTCGAACGATCACCCATGCTGGATCCATCCCCAAACCACCAAAAGAATGAGGGTTGTGGAGTAAGTAGGTGGGGCAGGTGGGGGGGGAAGTGTAGAAGTCTTGTGAAGTATCGTGTACCCCTCCTTTAATGGTTGAGAACATAGAAATTGTTCAACAAAGGTGTAGTAGGCGGGAAGTGAGGGGTGGTAATATAGAGTGGAAACAGGCTTTAACTCTATCTCTGGTGTATGACAGTAGGTCTAAATGTAAACATGAAACCAAGATATTGCCATGGTCCTTGTGTATGGTGAAGTCTGAGTAAGGATCATCACCCATGGTCACTTTACCCCCTTTATGAATATACAAGATTAGTATACTTTTTGAGCCATTAATTGTGAGACAAAGGTTTTTTGAGTGGGAGGAAAGGATATTGAGGGCTGAGGTGCGGCTAATGAGGTTATATTATATTTCCATAGGACTAATATTATTTACCCTCTACGATAAAGAATGTATTTTATTTTATTTATTAACCCATTGTAACAGATTTGGAGGGAGATTGACCGGTTAAAATGAGTTGAGTATGCGTTTGTGAAAGATACTATCTCCCAATTCTGTCCGCAATAAACTTACAACTGGCGAGATACAAAAACAATACCAATTTCCTTCTATCCCTACCTAATAGTAATGAAACCATTGTAGATAGTGGGAACATTGATCCTTTCCCCGCGAACAATGTCCCTCTTCTCAAGGTAACAGTCAATGCATCCTTTATTAACAGCATGGAGCCTGCTGGAGTAGGAATTGTAGTCACCAATCCTCAATCTAATAATATCATCCATACTAAGGCACTACAAATCCCACCATGCAAAAGTTCCACACACGCCAAAATTATTGGAGCCATCATTGTTATTAAAGCACTCCCTGTCAATTCAAAGGTATGTATATTTATTGACAATCAAAATGCAGTACAGATGAATCAATCATCTGAGAGGACTGGACACCTGTCAAAAACCTTCCACTACCTGGCGACATTTAAGGCATTGATGCATCAATCAATTGGATCAAAGGACATAGTGGAGACAGAGATAACGACCTGGCCGATGCCAATGCTGATGTTGGACGCATATCTGGCACCCCTATTATTCTCACCTGTACTATCATTATAGCGCACTTCCCCCAATTTGTAATTATCCACAGTACCCACAACATCAACCCCAACATTCCTCGGTTGGTTAGAGAATACTACCTTTCCAACATCTCCCTAGAATCATCCAACTCTACAGTCTACAACCTCCCCACCCACACTGAAGCCCCTCACGGTATTTTGAACATGATATGGAACACTATGTGCCCCAACCGCCCTGCCCTTTCCCTCCTTTGAGCACGTTGTGATCAATTCTACAACAGAGACCTAAAAAGCGGAGCACTTCTGAAATGTAGTTTATGTGGCCAGGATGCTGATCTTAAGTACCTAGTTCTTGAGTGCAGATATGTTGATATTGCCATTGCGGAACTAAAACAAGATATAAATAAAGTCCTAAACAATCATTTTCTGAATGATCACAACGGAGGTGGATCCCTTCCATATAAAGCATGTTGCAAGCATTAACAAGATATGAGTTAATCATATTTGTTCTTGTAATGCGGCAACAAGACATGGTAGGGTGAACAGGGAGATTGTTCTCTGATTGGATATCCAGGAAGCGCCGTTTTGTTGTAAGAGCAAGATGGGTATCAAGTCTAGTGTTAAGCGCCTTGTGTAAGCCAACAATCGCTTCAGTGGTAAGAAGCAGGGATGGTTGACCTAGTCCATAACCACCTCTAGATGCAGGTGCAAATAGAAAGTGTTTACCCATGTGACGGCGTTTGATGTTGGATGATCTGATAAAATTGGACGATATCAGACTGTCTAGCCTATTCAATTGAGCATTGGTCCAACTGAAGCAGTCACCAGCATATGTTATCGTAGGGATAATAATACTGTTAACCGCAGTGATTAGTTGGTTGATGGGCAGTTGGTGTCGGTGTAGGATGGAGAACTTTCTGTTAACCTCTGCAATTATGTGGCTGATGTGTCCAGTATGCCCAACTAATCTTGTTACAGACCACCAGTTTGACCCGCCAATTAACGGTTTGTGTGATCTGTTTCCCAATTAAACCTACAAAGCCACCTCTACTTCCCACACCAGTCTACCAACTTCCGCACCACTTTCAAGACCATACATAGATCCTTTGTTCCTAGAACAACTTCATCACCCCCAACAAACTCTAGAAGTAAGACATCCATACATGAGGACATTTACTTCTCCAACCATTATATTAGTATACACCTCAACTTGCACATTGTTTGCCCTCACGGGAGTAGTGCATAGTCTATGTAAATCTCAATTTAAATAAATATTACGTTAATTATTGAGAGACTACATTTGTTTACAATTGGAAAGAAGGAAGATGTGGCAGCACAGTTCATTTTCTTTACGGTCAAACATTCAACCCACTATTCATTGGTACTAGCACACATACAGCCAGAACTTCATCGCGTGCAACTACAGGGTAGATTTGCTTGGAAGTAACAATATTGATGTTGTTAATGAATATTGTACGAAGAGGTATCTGTATGAGACGGACCAAATAAGAGAGTGGCACATTGAGTAAAGGACAACATTGCTGTACCTCAACAAAACAACAGATGGTCATGTGTAAAATTGATGCTGGTCAATATGGTCATTATTAAGAATGCCATCAAGAATAGGACATTTGATCCATCGCAACCAGTGAAAATAGATTATCCAGTATGCTCAGAAAAGTTAGTGAACATTGTGCAATTAAACTGCAATACATTATTGAAAATTGGTGTGCTAATGAGAATTTGGATGACAACGGTCAGCAAGCAAAAGAAACTCCGGCACCCACATTCTCAATACCGCAACAAAGAGACAAGGAGGATGTTGAGCGCTTTGATAAGGTGGACTAGGTAAATAATCAAGTCCCCCGCCCAACTCCAATAAGACAAGCTGGTGGGAGCAAGAAAAAGAAAAAGAAAAAGAATTAAAGTCATGAATAGCATGTTTTATAAACCACCCCGTATTTTGTTTCTTTGTAATGATTATCAAGTCAAGTTTTGTGTCAAGTTTTTGCTAGAATATATATGGCATTGTTTTCTGCAAACTTTTCTTGGGCCTTCATGGTATCTTGTCTTTCAGAGACTCATTGATTGCTGTCATTGATTTGTCCCTTTACAAAAACTTTGAAGTTCGGTGCGTATAGTATTACTATAAATGTGTAAAAGTTTGATGTTTATTTAATTCTGTTTAACCGCTCTTGTTTGTGGCTTGCTTTGCACATTTTTCCTCGAGCCTATAGTCAAGACAGACGAATGCAGATAAGATCAAAGGTTCCATAAAAGAGTTGACTGAGGGGGAAAAGGTAGAGTTGGCCACCAAGAAGCAGAAGCCAAACATCAAGCCAGTAACCCAAAAGAGGTATGAAAGAGATTACAAAGTGTTTGAGAATTATAAAAACAATGTATTAAAAGTCGACAAACCAAATGCTGACAACATAGCAAACTTTTTAGAGTATGTGGGAAATAAAGGACATGATCCAGCAAAGTATCATACAGCAATTACCAATCACATGCTTTACAATGACAATCAAACTACAAAGGATCTTCCAGGGTACAAGAAGATAGCGGATGTGTTATCAACCCATAGGAACACTGACCCCACAAAAGCAGAAGTTATTCCATCCAAGACCATTTACAAGATATTATCTACATACAACGAGGATAATGGGGGCTTGGTGCGTAAAGTCATATTCGTGCTGTATGTTCTTGTAGGATTGAGGAAAGAAGAAGTTACTTATTTAACTTTTGAGAGAGTCAACATCAATACTGTACAGAGGATTATCACTATTAAATTTGGAGAGGATGATTCCAAAACAGGCACAGATGAAGTTTTGATTACCCTATGTGACAACAACCATAGCATTTGTCTGTATAGATTGTTTATGCGGTACTACAACAAGTGTCTTGAGAGTGCCACAAAGTATGTTGATTGCGGTCGTTTGACTGGGCATGTTTTTAGGAAGTGGATAACCAGGAGAAAAGATGGGGGTTACTACAATGAGAATCAGGTGATGGGTATCAATCCAGTAGGAGACATTTTTAAAGACATGTTAATTGAATTCAAGAAGTTTTTGCCGGACGACATACAATGGGAGATTGAACATGGGAGACCAGATGTTGGTCGCAAGAATAAGGTGAATGTACGAATTGGAGTAGATAGATACACGTCCCACACCGGAAGACGTTCCATGGCCACCCTCATGGCTGAAAAGGGCTTCTCAGCTGCAGAGATCACAGCTGCACTTCGTCATAAGAGCCAGAGTACAGCACAGGAGTACATTGATAACAGCGGTGTTGTGCAAAAATCAACATCAATTAAATTGATGAAAACTATTTCAGCTATAGGAGATGGTGAAGAAAAAAAAGAATCTAAGAAAAGCAACAGTACGCATTCAAGAGAAAATTCGCCAGATGCAACAGGAAATTCTGACGCGGTGTTCAAGGCCAATTCCAGCAGTCAATTTAACTTCAGCAATTGTAACGTTACCATACAAAAATGATCATTCTCGATAAATTTAATAATGTACCCAACAATAAAGTTTGTTTTACCCAACAAATCCAGATTGTATACCCATGTCACTGAAACAACAAATATCATTGTACCCCAACTTTTATTTTTACAAGGAAATAATGGCGAATCCCAAATATAAAATGTTTTGAAACAATAGCTTTTTTATTTTTGTATTGTTTGCATACAATACCGCACCCGTATTGTTAGTCATCAATCATTCTCGTCTTCTTCTTGGCCTTCCTTCGCCATTTGCGAAAGAGTACGCTGGATGGCCTCCTTCTTGTTCCTTCCGATGTCATGAACCCTCTTTTTTATGAATTCGATCGCAATATCAAACACCTCAATCTTATCAAGCAGGHACTAAGCGCCTTACAATTTCATTAGTCAACCTGTAGTTCATTCATAGTGGCAAACCGCTGGCACTATGCTGATGAATTAATTGGATTCGAGATTACCAATTACTCTAGTGAAACCAAGACTTCGTACTTCGTAGTATTCGATATAATTGCTATGATTGTTGGATTTTCAACCCCAACACAAAGGAGGTGAATAAAAATCAAAAGGAGTGGGGAGATGTGATGATTGCGTAGCTTTCACTATTCAAACACAAATTAAATAAGTTAACCAACGTTTTGATGAAACAACAGATTCAAATCAATAACTCGGTAGGAATGAAATTTAAACCCACGTATTTCAGCACTTAACGAATGATATTTATAGCATGGATGGGAAAAACATTTAACAAAAATATGAAAAAGTCTAATTCAGAGACGGTAGAAACGGTTTTCGATTACCAAATTTACGAAGGTATGCCCATCGGGGATAGCATGGATTTAATAATATAATATCATTATCCTAAAACCTATTATTAGATCCAATCTAATTTAAGCTTCGCGATATACAGTTTAGAGATTGGAGTTGACAGCAAAATCTTCTATTTCACTGGCAATAAATATCTCCCGACTAAAAATATAGTTTGGCATAAAAAAGTAAAATGGAAACAATCATCAACACAACAGATAACTCTGCTCAAGAACAAAGTTCACGCAAGAGTCTAGACAAAGGCTTTAAACAGAAGGCAACACTACCAAGCTCAATGTCAATGTTTGGAGGGTGCTCCCCAAAGGCATCCGCAACGTATTCTTCTTATGAAACTATAAATCTTGGGAACGAAAAGTTTACTCAATCTCAAGAAGATCTCGTCAAACCTGAGCCAATAAGTAAGGAGAAAGAAGAGCAAGCAAGCAAACCCCGTCCCACATACTTGCGCAGAATGGGAATCGCCGTTATAGTGTTTGCAGCTTTATTGATACTTTGCCAAATAGCCGTTATTGCATGTATATCCTACAGTTTATACGGTTACTCTCAATTTAGGATGTACCGCAACGGTGGCATTTATACAGTTATGCTGGTAACCCTTCCTATATTTTTGGTCATTAGTGTTTTATTCGTTGGTACTGGTGTATTGGGTATGGTTTCCGTATGGGGTTCAAAAAGAGTCCAAACCATTACGGGCATAATGTACATTGTATGTGTCACAATATTGATGGTTTGTGAGGAGGCTTTAATAATCGTGTTGATAAGTTACAATATCGCAGAAATGATTGCAGTATTTGTTCCGCTGCTGTGCTTGTCTACCGTCGGCTATTCTATCGTGATTCTGTTGTCTGCTATAAGACTGTACTTGTTGACAAGAAAAGAGACGGTAGTAAAAAAAGGAGAACATGTATAACAGACAATTTTTGATGTAAATAAAAAGTAAATTTTGTATATTAAGAAGAGATTTGTTTATTTTGACTGCTCGTCTGATACTTGGTCTTTTTGTTTTCTCTACGTGTATTTACTTCGCTATCACGATTCTTCTTTCATTTTCTGGAGCAAACTGATGTTTGTTTTAGTGCCCACAAAAAAGGAAAGAAATTCACGCAAAAGTTAGAGGAGGAATTCAGTTCCCCTGCCATATAATGTAGAAATATTAGGAGGGCGTTGATTATAAGAACCGATAGAATGCTTTTGAAGGTCAAGGAGATTAATTTTTATTTACACAAGTTCTTCACCATCATTGTACCGTCTTACCGTCACAAATGCAACGCACCACCCCGCCTGTTAGTTCGCCATTGAGATAGTTAATTATTACTGTTCTTCCGTCAGCATAGCGAAGTTTAGATTGGCCATTCTTGACACCATGTTTATAATTTGTTTCAACTGTGCATATGTTATTTGCGTCCTTCTGTATTATTAGTCCATGCATCTCTCCCTTTAAAAACATGCCAGAATAAGTGTTGCCCTCAGCTGTTGTATACACACCCTCTCCATTAGGAAAACCATTGTCCAAAACTCCTTCATAGACATTACCGTCAGCATATTTGATTTTGCCGGTCCCACAAATGACCCCGTCCTTCACCATACCCGTGTAAATGTGTCCACTATCGAAATAGTAGGATCCTCTCCCGTTAGGTTGAGAATTCGTAAACTGACCCACATATTTAAGTCCATTTGGCCACATGTAGATGCCATCACCCTTGAAGTTGCCGAGCTCCATCTCATCCTCGTATTTATCACCAGCAACATGATAAAAAACACCTCTCCCGTTAGGTTGAGAACACCCATGGGGCTTACCATCAACGAAATCACCGCCATATTTATTTTTACTTCCTAAGAGTATTAATAATGTACTGTTGGTGAACTTACCCCAGTGCATCATTTCTTTGTTAGTGTTTATATCATGGATTTTGAGAATAACCAGTTTCTTCATTAATTAGGTCCACTGGTCCAGAACAGGAACTGAAGTGCCAAAGCATGTTCAATATCTATTGTAATAATACTTTATTGTAACGATTAGTCGTCCTTATCAGAGCATAGATAAGAGAGACGTTAGAATGAACACATGGTAACGTTAGAAACATAATTATTGTTATTGTTGTGGCTTTAAAAGTAATTAATCCTGTCATTTCGCATTTGATTATGCTTGGCTTCATTTGTCGTACACTGTGTATCTCTTGACAACAAGATTATGATTTCTTGTTTAATAATCTTGTTAAAAACTTCTAGTGCCTGTCAAATTCTGGGCCAATCCATCACGAATGCAAGTACTTTCGCGAATGTAGGGAATTGGTGGAACATGATTGTAGACTACAACCATGATGCGAACATTATAATTGTTGGAAACAAGAGCGATATGAGCGGCATGCAATCAGTTCCATCAGAGGTAGGCAGAAAGAAAGCAACAAACTACGGAATACCATTCTTTGAAATAAGTTGCAAAAACAACTCTCAAATTGCGGCAGTGCTTGACAAGATTGTTCAAATGAGCACAGTTGTAAGCATTCCGCTTGAGGTAACCGTGCCATTCAAAGTACACCGCAACATTGACATCATACCTTTTTGGCGATCTACTTTATCATTTCTTACTTGTAACGCTGTAGTCAGCAATAATATAAAATATACACCTCTACTTTCTGATGATGGTGAGGATCAAAATAATATACCTATGCAGTAATAAATTGAAATGAATATATAAAATTGTCTAACGTGTCTTTATGTATCAACCAAATTCCAACTAATTTTTGCTGTTTTGTTGGTCTCACTGCTTGTCGAGGTTTTTCATGACAGACCAAATTTTGTAATGGAGGAAACAAAATCTATTTGTGTCATCGGAGCTGGAGTAGCGGGGTTAGCAGTAACCCGACACCTAGCACTAAATTTTCCAGACGACAATATAACTGTCATAGAAGCTAATCACAAGGTAGGGGGGACATGGTTGGAGAAGCAGCACTACGATCTCAGCGCATGCTACGACCACTTGATCACAAATACGAACAAAGATGATACACAGTTCCCTTCAGGTGATCATCCAAAGATGAGTGAAGTTTGGCCGAACAAAGTGAGCCACCATCAAGTAATGGAATACCTCGACTCCTATACCCTGCATCATAATCTGGAACCCTTTATACGATTTGGATGTACCGTCAAAGCAGTTAGTCAGACATTAGAGGAAAAATGGAGAGTTGTTTGGTTGCACCAGGGCATAGAGTGCCAAGAAGAATTT
>JAOPGA020000692.1:0-20295 GCA_026419775.2 Acrasis kona
MAAAAAGCGATCTAGACCTGTTGATGTTGTTCAGTTGTCAAATGAATCGAGTGATGAAAAATACCAGAAATGAATTGAGATGGGATTCTGTGCAGCCGAAATTCAAATCGATGTTGCGACACAAGAACCAATCCACATCGCAGGAATACATCGACTCTTCTGATCGTGTGAGAAAGAGCACGTCAAAAAAATTATCAAATGCGATTAGCATCATTGACAGAAACAACGTCGAAAGTGAAGCTGATGTGACCAAGGATAATGATGTTGTTATCGATGATGAATTGAAGGCAGTGGGAGGTCAAGAAAACAAGAAGAACTGGAATCTGTTATTCAATAATTGTAATGTCGCATTTCACTAATAAAGTATGAGGGATAGTTTTTGTTCCCCACAGGTGTGTTTTTGTTCCACACTTAATTGTAAAAAATGAAGAAAGAATTCTAGTTGATCGCTCGATTAGGTAAAAAATCTGTGCGGATAAAGAGACATATTGGAAAAAGAAAATTGAACTTGAATAAGGAAGAGCTTACAAAAAGTTCAGTCCGAAGGTCCGCTTTTGTCTAGGTTACAATGAAATTAATTATATCTTAAGCGATTATCCGAGAGTTTGAACTTTAGTACGAGCCCGTTTTGAAAGAATCGTAAAGACATGATGGCTACCACTGAAATTCAATCAGAACAGTTTAAAGTAAAACTTACTACGTTTGAAAAGGACGAACAAGGCAAACCTTAATATCAATTCAGAATAATACTGAAGTTTAAGAACATCTAATTCTTTCGTGTTAATCATCTTTAGTTCACAGGGATGACAACTCTGCTACTTACGTATGTAGTGTTAAATCCAACAAGGAAGAAAAAACCAGAGCAAAAAACCAAAATTTAAAAGGTATTTTATAATAATTAATTCACAATTGCGTCGGCCAATAACCGTCTATAAGCTAGTCTGCTTGCTTTTGGTTTCTTCCTCCTTCTTCTCTTTATGAAGTCTTCGATCCTCATCACTATAAATTCATAAAACCAACTCACAATAAAGTTGGACAGAACGATACCAATATTAACGAGGCGGAAGTAAAGGTATTTATCTGCAAGTTCCATGGACACCTCAGGATCAATCCAAACCATCTGGAACATGTCGCACCATATTCTTCGTTGAAGCTCTCTTACAAAGTAATACATTTCTTGACTGTTGCTTGAGAGGTACTTGAAAGATGGTGATGGGAACAAGATTAATATACACATGCTGACAGTTATACCTAATGTTACAAAGAAGGTGTCTAAATCGCATTAGTAAAAGTGGAAGTGAAAGCGAGCTTACAGTTCTTGTAGGGAACGATATACTTGTAATTGAACTGGTAGGCTAGAGTCACGGCAATGTACTGAAAATTGCTATACATGAACAAGAAGCTCTTTCCTAAAGAAACTTCAGGGCTCATAAAAAACTTGTAATCAATGTACCAAGGACTAAATCGCAAACACATCATGGCAAATACTAAAAAGAACACTTGAATAAAAATTTGACCAATAACGGACGCAAGAAGTGGAAACCGTAATATCTGTCTGGGTGGCCTGCGAGTGTCCAACTTCTCGCTCGGCTTATTGAA
The DNA here is from genome assembly GCA_026419775.2 of Acrasis kona. NCBI lineage: Eukaryota > Heterolobosea > Eutetramitea > Acrasida > Acrasidae > Acrasis > Acrasis kona. The sequence continues at coordinate 1,600 of JAOPGA020000692.1, forward strand.
TGAAACAGAAAAGATCAACGTAAATCCCATAAAGAAGTGACTGAACACTAATTGTAGTTCGCTAGGAACCTCCAAATCATTCAACAAGATGACAACATATTGAACAAATACAAAAACAACTACAAATCTCATATTATAAAGAATCTTGTCCAACAGCGCTCTTCCCTCTCTGACCAACATGGAGCAGCACTGACCTCCCCTCTCCAAAGTGAACTGAGCAGCAAAACTAGTCTCTGCGTCAGTTATGCTAATACCTACATCAGCAACATTCAGCGCCATCGAGTCGTTACTGCCATCGCCAACCATCACCACAGTAAAATCAATTTGCTTCAAATCTTGCACCAGTTCTGCCTTTTGAGTGGCTAACATTTCTGCAAACACGTTGGTCCTGGCCACAAGTCGATAATAAGCTACTTTCTGAGCCTTGTCCGCACAATGATTTCTCAACAAGGAAAAGGCAGGACCGGTGATGGCCAATTCTGTTTGATCATTTGTACCAGGCTGTATCTCCTTCCACACCACACTTGGTTCGCCATACTGATCATATTCAACCTCTGCACTCAAAACTCTTCCGTTACCATCCAACACGCCGCTGTCGATTGCAACGCTGGTGGCCGTGAACACTGTGTCTCCGGTAATAATTTTACAACGAATGGAGCTATCTTTTAAGGTTTTGATTTCATTTCTCATATCAGGATACAATTTACTTCTCATGATCAAAAAGCCAACAAATGTCATGTTGCTCTCTGCACTCTCTCTCGTGATTTCTTCTTGTTCCTTTAGATATCTTTTGGACATGGCAATGATTCTGAACCCTAACAAGCCATACTTTTTAATCACATCATCAAAATCAAGAGGAAGAGAATTTGGTTTACAAATGCTTTTTATAGAATTAGGACTTCCTTTGGAGAACACGCACTCTTGGGTCACGACGCTCATGCGACCGAGTATTGTATTGAAGCAATATATTTGAGACACATGAATAGAGGATGTTACGCAAGAAGAGCGAGCAACCCGTGGGTGTACGCTGAATTTATTTTCGTTCAATTCTCTTTTTAACTCAAAGCCAGTGGCGACGAATAAGGCCTCTTCTAATTTATCACCAACCACCCGATTGTGAATTTTGGTCAAATCATGACAGGCCGCCATGATGGTCGTGACATTGGAATTGACTGCATCTGAGTGATTGTGTGTAATGATGGATTGGAAGGATGTGTTGGAGTCAACTTGAAGCACTCCATGTAAGGTCAAGATTTCTTCGGTCATGGTGCCCGTCTTATCGTAGCAGATACAATCTACTGTTCCCATTTTCAAAAGACCTAATAAAGATGTACATTTTATTCTTAAACGAGATAGTGTTCTTCTTGCAACCATCATGGGAAGTATTAGCACCAATGTGAGGAATGGCGGAACCGTGGAGACGAATTGGTTCAAATAACGTAATGCTGTCCAATCCGTTTTGTGAAGGTAGTGGTAGCGGAATATTCCAGCAACAAGCGTATTGACGGCGGCGCTCAACATCAAAGTAATCATGAGGTTGTTAATGTCAGATGAATAAGAATGGACTTGTTCTTCCTCTTCTTGGCTGAGTAATGTACGAATGGTCCTTCCTCTTGATGTGTTGAAGCCTGTCCTAACCACAACTGCTAGAGCATTTTTCGCACTAATGACTCTTGTTCCACCAATAAGCATATTCTACAAAGTTAAAAATGATTGAAAAAGAGACAAAACGTACCTCTTGCTGTATTGACAATGGAGCCACGCCAGGATTCTTCTCAGTATGTATGTAAGGTGCTTTGGATCCAGGAACAGTGTCTCCTGTAATTGTACATTCATCGACATCCATCGTACCTTCAATCAATACAAGATCGCAAGGTAACGTTATTCTTCCCGTTATTTGAACGAGATCTCCTGGTACAAGTGAAGCCGATCCTACAATATAAGATTCAGAATCTCTAATCACCCTGACCTATACATGTTAAATCATTACAAAATAATCCTCTCACCTCGGGTCCATATGTTTTGATTAATTGTTTGACCAACTTTTTGCTGTGATTTGCTCTCAATACGTTGAAAATGAACGATATCACAATGAACAGAGCAAATAGCACGCTGTAAATGTATAGTGGAGGATAGAAATTTCCTTGTCCACTAATCTCTCTTGTAAGGCGCAAGATGAAGACAGTTATCAAGAACCAATAGATGGGTTTCCTCATTTGTTTGAACAAGTTACGGAAGGGGTTTGATTTTTTGACATCAATGTGGTTTGAACCAAATCGGGTCAATCTCATCAAGTGTTCTGGATGTGAAAGGCCAATCATCTTTTTTGTAGAGTGGTCACTTAAAATGTCGTAGGGGTCCATGCTGAGAGCAAGGTGAGCATAGACCGATGAAAAGAAAGACGTACTGCTGTACAAAGTAATTATCTTCCTCCACATCGTACAGGTAGCGCAAGTTGCGAAATTCAAATGTAAAGTGCTCAACCTCTGTTTTTAGAGTATTTTCCTCATCTGCGGTCGAACCACAATATACTGGTTCGTCTATTACTATTCTCTTCACATTTCTAACGTGATATTTTCCATCGACATCCTAAATAATTAGCCTTGATTGTTCAAACACCATACAGTGATGAGCACTTTCTCCGCGCTTCTTAGATTGGTCCTTCTTCCAGTAATAATCATGTTAATCTTGGCGTTATGCCGTGTTATAAAATACCACAATCCTGCCGTGAGTATGGTGGCAATAATATCCAATATGGAGAGAAACTTGTTTTTTTTGTATCCCACCAAGTTTCTCACTTTCGAATCATGATAATATAACTAATGAATGTCACAACAAGTCGATTGAGGCAATTAAAAAACCTTTTTGTCCACATCGTTATCAACAAGAGGAATGGTGGATGTTGATTCATTCCATTTTATTGACTGATGAACGCTGGAGGATCTCTTCTCCATGAACAACTCCGGTTCAATGACTATTACAAAAAAATACACATTTCAGATGCCAAATTATTATTAGAAGACATGGAACTGCAGTTTGGTAATATACATTATATTTATTATAAAGAAGTTTTGTGACACAATAAGCGAATTTCATTTCTGTACGCCTCAATTTCTTGTTGCTGAACTGCAATCACGTTCTTCAATCCAATTTTAGAATCCACCACATCCTCCTTCATTGATTTGATCATTCTAGTCACCATCGTCTTTTGACTAGCATCTAATTCATTTTCAAGTGTTTGTTGCTCTCTTCGAAGGGTTGCTAACTGCTTCAACAAATCTGTATTTTCATTTGTAATCTTGGTCAACCTTTCCTTGTATTCATTCAACCTTTGATCCCATCTAGCCAACTCCTTATGAGAATCATCTTCCGATTGTTGTAGAATTTGCTTCAATTCCTCAGATTCCATATCCACAGTTGCCTTTTCTAACTCCTCCAAATTAATCACTCTTCCAAATTTGAGCAGTTGGACCTCCCTTACTTTATCCTTCCATGTTTGATACTCTAGTTCCTTTTGCTTTTGTTCCTTGACCAATTGTCTGTGCTCCTTTTGTAGATCGTGATGTCTCTTTCGCAACTGCTTTCTTTCATCCTTCAACTCCCTGATGCGATCTGCCAGCGTTTCTAATCCTCTGTTGGTAAACACCACGTGTTCGCTCAGATCCTGCGGTATCTTGCGCTGCATCAGCGATTGTATCTGCGACAACTTTAACACTACGATAGTCTGCAATTCATTTAATTTGTTTTGCTTGTCGCGCTGTGTGTTGATGATTGTTGTTTCAATCTTTTTCAGCTCAGAGTTCATGATGGCTTCCTTCTTTTGAAGCGCCTCTCTCTCCTTCTTAAGCACCTCCACGCTCTTGACGATAGAGTCCAATAATTTTTCTTGATCAATTCTCCTCCTTCGCAGGTGCATGACCTGTTCGAATAGTTTAGGATCGCATTGATCTGGAGGCTTTACGTCATCATCCCTGTTCACATGGGTACTTCTGTCAACTGCATCTCCCTTCGCATCCGAGGTATTGTTTGGCGCTGCATTCTCATCATCGCTCATATCAGAATCATCACTGTCGTTATCATCGTCGTCAGAATCATTCTGTTCGTCATTTTGACTACCCTTTTTGAATAATTTCAACAACTCTGCATAAGTTGGATGATTGGTTGGTACTAAATTCTGGAACTCCTGCATTAGTTGTTCTTGTTTGACCAACTGACCAATCTCTGTCTTTTTTTGTGCCAATTTATCATGACACTGTTCAATCTTTTGTACTACGGTAGCCTTTGCTTGTTTCTTTTGTTGGAATTCGTTGAATGAAGAATTGTCCTTGATTTCGAAATCTTTCAAAATTTCGTACTCTTGATACAATAACAACAATTTGATATCAGCATTCTTCAAATCACTTGCGAGTTTGAATCGTTCCCTTCTCAATTCCTCCACTGCCAAATCAAAACTAGAAATTTGCTTTTCTTGTTTGCGCAACAATCTGGTCTTTTCATAGTTTTGTTTTTCTTGTTCGATTTGACGCTCTGCAATTTCCATGTCTGATAACTGAATGGAAGCGATGCGAGATTCTCTCTCCATGTCATCTCTCTCCTTTGCAGTCAAATCTCTACCAATTACGCTCTGTGCCTTTACGCTGCTCTTCTTGCTCTTGCCAGAGTGAGCTCCCGTAGATTTACGTTCGTCAGCATCCTCTTCGTCGTCATCATCTTGAAGATTGGTTCCCATTCCAGCTTTTTGTTTCTCTATGCGGTCCAATCGTCGTTGTTCGGCGGCTACCTCCTTCTCGAATGATGCTAGTTGTTGACTTGTGACCTTTTCTCTATTCTCCGGATATTCGGTAATGCTCTGCGTGCTAAATTCTCTCAATTTCTCCTTTATGCCCAACTTTTTATTGATTTGAGCAATGCTCTCGTTGTATTTTGAGAATTTTTGAATCAAGCGCGATTTGAGATCACGTAGTCCCAACAATCTCACATTGAATACCATGCGTAGCGTATGCATACTCTCTTCCAACAAGATCATTTGTCGTAACTTTTTTTCTGCAGTCACTCTTTGCTGCTCAGGTACCATATAGTCCACATCTGTTTTTAACTTGAAATCTCCCATGTTTTGTTGACAATATAAAATTTCCTGCATCACCTCCTGGTCCTCTTCGTTGTCACTTGGTTGCTTTTGCATCAAATCATGACGCATCTTGTGACGTTGTTCTCTCTGTCTCTTTAAATCTTCTGCCTTTTCGATAGCAGATACGTGTCTAAATCGACGAGTACCAGCACCAGAGTGTTTGTCGATAAAAGATCCATTGTGCACGCCACTTCTAAATGATGCAGTCAAATCTCTGCTGGTATCCGCTGGTGAGTTGACATCGCCTGGGCTGTTGCTGTTTTGATCATTACTGTTCATGCCGTATCGATTCCTCTTGTTGATTTCTTCGTTAATGATGGCATGCACAGCGTCAATATGTTGCCGCAGTAGTGGATTGATGACCATTGTTTTGAAGGAACAAACCTTCTTGTCGCTATCAAATGCAGTTAGTTCTATTCTCTCCACATGCAATGGATCGATAAAGTGCTCCTTTAGCTTCTTTAATCGAAGATTAATCTTGATGGAATTCCACTCGGTTTCTCTTTTTGAGATTTGTAACCTCTCATTTAATTTGATCATCATATTCTCTTGGAATTGGAGATCGATCTGGAGTTCGTCCCTACTTAATCGAATGGTGGGATCCTTCTTATCGTTTATTGCTGCCATAGCCTTGAATCTCTCTCTAATCTTTTCAATCTCTTGTAATCGTAAATCTTTTCTGCTCTGAGCATCGCTAATCTTCTTTTCCTCCTCGTGTTGAAGTCTTGCTTGTTGTATGCTGAAGAAACTAGTTTCGGTGATATCTGTCTCATCGCTGTCGACAGTTTTGAATACGACCTTATCCACCATCTCTGTTTCCTTTCCCAATACCTTTTGAACAAAGAAGCATCCATCCACGCCCACGCTAACCAAGAACGAATCGTCAAAACTCAAACAAGCTTGAGAAATACGACCTTCGAATCCGTCATGAAGAGCATGGGTCTCCAATTCTCTCTCCGAATCTCTTGTTTCATGGTTTTGATCTATTAAACTAATTTTACCATTCTCGAATCCAAGCACCATATAAGCACCGCTGTTGCTATAGTTCATGGATGTGCATGGACATTTTCTGATGCTCACGGCTCTCTTTGGCCACTCTGCCATTTCCTTGTTGCTATTCTCCAGCGCTTGACTATCCACCCAACTAGTTGCAATCGAGTAATACTCAAACATGCACGGCGTGTTATCTGATTTGGAAAAACTAATCAATAAAGAAGTATCGTCTCTGGAGTATTGTATCTTTTCAATCTTACAGGGCTTATCTCTCGCTAACGCTTCAAAATCAACGATGGGTTCATCCTTTTCATTCTTTTTGGTGTCTGGCTTCAAAATGTTATGGAACATGAACACCTTGTAACTGGCAGTGAACTCGTAGGTATCATCAGAATCAATCTTGTCCAATACGGTCTTTTTATCGACGTTTAGCTCAATCACCTTTCCATTCTTGAATCCAACCAGTAGCACTTCGTTATTTACGTTCCATGCCATGCTGGTGGGTACTGAATCGAATTTGATGAATCCAATGGGTCTATATCGTTGTTTCGCCTCAAAAAAGAACATGGTGCAGTCGGTACTGGCAGTGACAAAGATTTGACCATCTCTGGAGTATGAAAAATCGGTGATGGGCATGGTGTGAGGTTTCGAAGCCTTGACTAACTCGAAATTATCTTCGCACCTTCGAATCACCCTAAACACACCATCGTTAAACCCAACGGTGAGCGTATGTTGATCTGGGTCGACGACTTTTGGATTCCATGCCATACAAGTGGCACCCGATGAGAACTGACAATAATAAATGCTCATCTTTTTGAAATAGTCAAACAGACGAACGGTTCCGTCCATTCCACACGTAACCACAAAGTGATCGAATGGACTGGTGGCAGCACCAGTGATGGTACCTGCATGGAATTCATATAGTTTGTGAATAAAGCTCTTTTCGCTAATATCCTTCTCTATGGCTCTATAGTCGGTCACTCTCCATATCGCTCCATTAGCATCTTGTATGATCCAAAAATTACCCTCCGCTGGTCTCGAAAGAGCAATGATATTTACATTTTGACCGATGGGAATCTCTACGATGGGATCCACGTATAGCATGCCATCGCTATCTGATTCTTTGGTGTCGATGGTTTCAAAATCCCAATATCTCATGTATCCATCGGCACCTGCTGTGATGAACATGCTTGTTCTGGTCTCGTGGATTACCACTTCAATCATGCCCTGATGACATGGAGTGCCGTCGCTTCTCATCACGATGGATTTGATCAAGTTGCCATCCCACAACAACAAATTACCTTGTTCGGATCCAGATAGTACCTTTCCATCCGGTAGTTCGACATAGCCAGCAACGTCGCTAATGTCAATCTTACCGAACTTACCAATTTGCCCCTGTAATTTGAGACCGGTGAATGTTTCGGCCATCTTCCAGAATTTAATATGACCGGTTCCACTTGTGGTGAGTTGACCGTCGCTGTTTGGAGAAAATGTAACGTTGTATACTTCGGTTCCGAATGCCTTGTATCGCAAAATGATGCTCTCTGATTCCCAATCCCATATGGTCATCATGAAATCAGGATAAGAACCAACGGTGGCGAGTTTGGTTCCATCCTTATTAAAGTTCATGGCGCTGTATGCTTTGCTTGTTCCTTTCGTCAAGGTCTTGTATAGTTTGATCTTTGGATTTACATTTTGATATTCTCTTCCGTTTTCAACATAGGTTTCCGTTTCAATTTCAACTTCATAAATGTAAACGTTGGGCATGTCTCCCTTCTCTCCCACGGCAAGGTATTTCATTGTTGGATGTACGACGATTGCTCCAATACCTTCTGTTCCTTGTGCTTCGATGAATTGATATGTTTGGTATTTGAGGTCATAAAAGTGAATGGTGTTTCCTACTGCTAATACTACGAGACGCGTGCTTATGAACTGTACGTTGTTTCTTCTCAAACTCTGAAATCCAAAAGAGTGGTGAACTTGTGTGCAGATCATTTTTTTTGGCTCTTTTTTTGGTTGTTGTTGTGTTTGTGTTGCCCCTATATTTTCTGCATCGATGGTGACTATTGAACCTGTTTCGTCCGTCTTTTGTCCGTCCTCACCAACAGTGTTATCGCCATTTATCTTTATCTGAGAGGACCGCAAGTCGTCGTGCTCGAACACTACGATGTCCTCCTCAGCGGTATTGCTCTTTGACATGTCAAAACAACCAGTAATTGAATGAGCGCGACAAATAAATAGTCAACTTCGATTTTTAGTTCGAAAAATTAATCATAATTGCCGACAACACACAAACTTGTTTGGTAGAACATTCACGGGCTTTTTAAAATATTGGATTAGTATCTATCCAGTGCGACCTAATTAACTACATTTTATTATAAACAGGAGCATTCGCACACCTACCGTGAAATTTCAATCCAGAAGTTCAACCAACAAAGTTTGACAGAGACAAGTAGCACGACACATCTTTCCGTCCAATAAAAATTCCATTGTCCCCACTGGAATATGATTCTATACTGCGTTTTCTTTTTATGACAGGTTGACATCTTTTTATTACAAATTCGATAATCTGACCAGATCCTCCCAACCATGACCCATTTTATGCGCTCCTACCAAGAGGAATTATACGATGAGTGCACCAAAAACAACGTAATATGCGTGCTTCCAACAGGAAGCGGTAAAACGATAATTGCCGCTCACGTGGTAAAGTACATGTTAGAAAACGACCAAAGAAGGCACATAGTGTTCCTAGTGTGTACAAGTCCTCTTGTAGATCAACAGGCCAAAGTTATAAAGAGCGTTATAAACGACAAAGATGTTACTGTTGGGGGATTTAGAGGGAAAACGAACCTACCTTTCTATGATACCAACACAAAAAAAATTAGGATGAACGTTACAGTGATGACTGCAGAATTATTCAACAACGCGGTTTCACGGGCACCGGAACTCTTTCAGCAAATATCAATGATCATCTTGGACGAGTGCCACAACACAAGAAAGAACCATCCCTACCGTACGTTGATGGTAAAACATTTCTTACCCTTAAAACAAAAATCCGAAATTGACCCGCCGAAAATCCTTGGCCTGTCCGCTTCACCAGCATCAAAGGAAACGACCGGAGAGACCATGATAAACATTATGCAATTATGTCACGATCTTGGATGTAGAGTGCGTCAAGTAACCAAACAGAACGAAGAATTGGAAAAACACGTACACAAGCCAGACATTGAAGTAATCGTTACCGATCTGGATGAAAAGGCAAAAGAAGTTAAAAAATTTGTACTAAGCGTAATGGGCCCCACCAAAGAAACTTTACTTTCGGAACTATACAACAAGAACGACGCAAGAACTGTTAGTTTAAAGAACATGGAGTACGGAAGTGAAGAGTTCGAAAACGAGGTAAATTCTTACCAATCATCCCTTCATATCACCGAACTCATGTGTCGGTTCAATCAATCTCTCATCTTGTTGGACAATCGCTCATGTCATGCATGTTGGGAACACATGGTAGCATTTCACAACAGGGTACTTCAAGGAGACGATGAAATTTTAAAAAAAGTAGTCACCTCGGCATACGACCCCAGACGCTTCGACTTGAATCAACTTCCAAAAAATTGTAACAAACAACTTGCCCTCCTCCAACAACTAGAAAAGGACCTCAGAAAAAACGCACTCGTGTTCGTCAAAACAAAAGAAGATGCCATAGAGCTCAAAGAACTGATCACCGATAGATTACGAATCCAATGTGAATGTCTGTTGGGACATGCAGGCGAATTCGGTATGACCAGTCACGAACAACAAACCGTGGTGGATAAATTCAAAAAGAGAGAAATCACAGTCTTGATTGCGACGAGCGTAGCAGAAGAGGGTCTCGATATACCCGACTGTAACTTGGTAGTTAGAATGTACGGCATCAACAGCGCTCTGGAGTTGATTCAGAGCAGAGGTAGAGCTCGTAGCAAAGAATCTAGGTTTTTGGCCTTGTATCACAAGGGATCTCATGATTTGGTCAAATTGGAGCGATCCAAGATTTATGAGTACAAGATGAAACATGCCATTGATATCTTGTCATCTCCAGAGGTGGAGAAACGACTCGATGACACCATCTATAGTCAAAAGTCAATATACAATGATCTGGATATTAACTTGAGCGTTATATTCGATATTGTATGGATTACTAGTTTGAAGATTAAACATGATTTGAAGCACCATATTCAGTTGTTGGAGGATTTGAACGAGAAACAAACAGAAGAGGAACCGATTCAACTATTAACTGCAACTGTTTTCAAGTTGATGGGAGTCAATCCAGTGTTTATAAGCAAAGCTAAAGGTGCCTCTCATTCTCCAATGTTTACTGGTAGTTGGAGCATTGAATTAAAGGGCAATCCAAGAGTTCGTCAGTTCGTGTGGCCCACTCATGACAATGACTTTGAATGGTTCTTCAAGAAGAGCGAAGCCAGAGCGTGCATGGCTAAGAGATTCTTGGCAGAATTGAAAGCTAGAGATTTGATTGTTCATTTAAAGAATCATTCCCAAGTACCTGAGAAGCAACCGCAACCACAACAACAACAACAAGATCAGCAGCAACAGCCAAATAAGAATGAAAGTAGGAAGAAGCTGAAGGACACTTTTGTTTCTGCTAACAAGTTTGTCACAGAGAGAAATTCCCTCTCGATTCTCAATTATGCTTCTCAATCATTGCTGTCGAAAATTATTGATGAATATGAAAGTACGCAATTTGGCTATTTTGTTTGTACCATTAAATTGCACTCGATAGATTTGAGTGGTGTGTCAGGTGGGTGCAATACAAAGGCTATGGCTAAAAAGGAAGCAGCGATGGATCTTGTTAAGCAACTCCCTGATAACTTTCTTGTGCCTGAAACATGTCTTCTTTGAAATAAAATAATTATTTTTATACTTTTGTTGTAAGATTGGACAACCAATCAATACAAGACACATTTTGATCATGTCAGGCTCTGCCAGTGTGCTATACATTTTAGATTTAAAGGGAAAGCCTCTAATAAGCAGAAATTATCGTGGCGATATCCCCAACAATATTATAGAAAAATTCAGAAAAAGGGTAGTCAAGGAGGAGAATGAGAGTAACATACGGCCCGTATTTGAAGATAGTGGATACTCCTTCTTTCACGTTAAACACCGAAATCTCTTCTGTAAGTAACCTGTGTTACGCACAACTCACATCCGTACAGTTGTGATGGTATCCAAACAAAATGCCAACGCCATGATGGTTCTAAGCTTCCTACTGAATGTGATCAACGTTTTTAAACATTACTTTAGAGAAGTTGAAGAAGAAAGCATCAAAGACAATTTTGTTGTTGTATACGAACTATTGGACGAAATGATGGACTTTGGATACCCACAAAGCACAGAACCAAAAATTCTCCAAGAGTTCATCAAAGTGGAGTCGCACAAACTACAAATAGATAAAAAAATATCAGAAGCACTTGGAGTGGGCCTAGGCGGCAACCAATTCAACATTTCAACGCTGGCCAATTCATTTTCACAACTAGTGGTCCAATTAGCAGAGGGTGCAGTCCAGCAGGTCACCAATGCAGAGCCATCCGATAATCTGTCCAAAGTAACCGTTCCCAAAGAATTCACTGCCAACATTTCCTGGAGACCAGCAAACATTGTACACAAAAAGAATGAGTGCTTCCTTGATGTGGTGGAGAGCGTTAATGTATTATTGAGTCCATCAGGAAGTACTTTGAGATCAGAAATTCTTGGAGTGCTAAAGATGAGAACATTTTTGACTGGCATGCCAGAGCTGAAACTTGGTCTTAACGACAAGGTACTATTTGAGAATTTGGGAAGGACCACAAAGGGACGCGCTGTTGAGCTTGAAGACGTAAAGTTCCATCAATGTGTTCGCTTGAACCGCTTTGAACAAGTCAGTACCATGATTTCATACTTGACGTTAACATGTATAGGAAAGAACCATTTCGTTCGTACCTCCTGATGGAGAGTTTGATTTGATGAGTTATCGCCTCAACACAAAAGTCAAAGCATTGGTCATGGTGGACATGGAATCGGAACTTCACTCAGAGTCACGCATCGCTTACAAGGTGACTGCCAAATCACAATTCAAGAGGAGATCAACAGCAAACAATGTGGACATTTTCATACCCGTTCCACGTGATTCTGACACACCTACGTTCACGACCAGCATGGGGTCAGCAGAGTATGCACCCGAACATGACGCCATCAAGTGGACGATTAAACAATTCCAAGGAGGCAAGGAATACACAATGAAGTGTCAGGTCAACTTACCTAGCACAACCAATGGGTCTACACAGTATGCAGAAGTCAAGAAGAGACCCGTCAAGGTTCAATTCGAGATTCCTTACTTTACTGTGAGCGGACTGCAAGTGAGATATCTAAAGATTATGGACAAGAGTGGTTATCAAGGATTACCATGGGTCAGATACATTACACAAAGTGGAGAATATTCGGTTAGACACAATTAATAAATCACATTGTACAATTGATGCTTTTTATATTTTTGATTACAACTGACGCTGTACTGGTGTGGAACCGTTTTGACTCCTCTGTCCCACGGTCCTTGCTGTACTTTTTTTCTGTGGACTCCCTAGCGTAGGTTTTACTGGAGATTTGTTGCCCGAGCCCATCGGAGATGCTGGTGTTAGTGATGCTTGATTTGATTTTGGACTTGTTTGTGTGTTAATGTTTGAAGGCATGCGAGCAGAGGGTGTCTTTCTCTTGGCCATGAGTGGTCCCATATCATCCACACCTTCCGCGACGTTTGTCTTCATTGGTATTGGTTTTTTGATATGCTTGCCTGGAGCTGTGTGAGCTCTATCTTTAGTTTCAGATTCAACCATCTCCTTCATTTTTGTCCTTTGCTCTTGTTGATATAGCCTCTGTTCCTCTTCGAATTTTAGCCTTTTTGATTCCTCTAGTGCCCTCTTTTCGTTGGAGAGCTGAGCTTTTTTGAGTTCATCTGTGTAGATGCTAGTGATTGGCTGATCCATTGGAGAAGTTGGCACGTTAGGGCTGTAGCTTTGTACCTGCAGTGATAGAGGATACGATGAGTTATAGCTAGGATTGTTGCTAGGAACAAGAGTGTCATCATCTTGATCTCTAAATGTGTCAACATGCATCCTCCTACTTCCTGAATATGTATTGTTGATGCTTCCCTTCTTAGGAGATCCCTTGACGATCCCGCGGTTTCTTGGACTGGGTACATCCCTAGGACTCTCATTTCCATTTCGTATTGGAAAATCCTCTTCGTCGTCATCGCTATATTGATCGTTGCTTGCTGTGGAGCTTCCACTTCTAGGCCTAACGGCTCTATTTTCTACAATATTTTTTGGAAGCTGTTGTTTTTCGTCAACCATTTTCTTGCTCAGGGCAATCATCTCCTTCATGTTGTCAATACTCTTACTCTGCCATACAACACGCTTCTTTATAAACCTCATGATGGAATTTGTATCATCATATCCATCTTTTGCACTAACAGGGTCATACAAATTCTTTTCAAATTCACCATGTCGAGGTATATTTTCAATGGAGATAATATTCTTATCAACGTTTGTGTCCATCATGTATTCTTCTTCGTCGTCAATGGTGGAGGAGAAATTAGTAGACGGTGCTCTGCTACTGCTAGTGCTCTGTTTGAGTCTTGCAGCAATATGCTCTGGTGTTCTAGCTCTTCCTGGCATCAACGTATCACTTTGACTATTCGCTGCTGGAGATGAAGCGCCGATAGAAGCAGGTACGCTAGCTTGTCGTCCAGGTGTGACTGGCCGTATCGGCTCAGGTTCGTCTGATCCATAAGGAAGCTCTACATCCTTCAACCAAGGATGATTTAACAAATCAAATGCAGTAGCTCTTTTAGCAGGATCTCTCACAAAACATAAATCCAAAAAATTTCTGGCCAATTTTGATATGTTATCAGAATAGAAGGGAGGATCTGTTTTTGATGCAATGTGGAACATGACGGCTGCTGCAGTTGTGTACTCTGCAAAGGGTGGTTTGCCTGTAAACATTTCTAATACAGTACAAGCCACGCTCCATATATCAGCACTCCTACCATGACCCGTCTGCATAATCACCTCAGGTGCCATAAAATGGGGAGTGCCCATCAATGACTTGAATTCACACGACATTGTGATAATGTCTTGAATTTGTCTGGACGCACCAAAGTCAGCCAACTTCAACACACCTTCCACATTCACAAGAATGTTTGCCCCTTTGATATCACGATGGACAATCTTATTTACATGAAGGTATTGTAAACCGGTTAGAATTTGTTTGGTGTACTGCTTAATCACCTCCTCACTCAAGCGACCATACCTTTTCACAAGCGATGCCACCGACCCACCCGCAATGTATTCTAAAAAAATATTAAGCGTTGTGCCTACTTTTTCTGCTCCATAATACTGTACAATGTTCTCGTGCTCCAAACTCTTCATCACGTTGATCTCTCGTTGAAGTGCTACTAATTTCTCGTCGAGAATGTTAGGGGGCACATTTGCAAATGTAATTTCTTTTATGACAAAGAGATTTCCAAAATCCATGTTGTAGCTCAAATAAACCCTTCCGTTAGCTCCCTGTCCTATCAAATCTCCCTTCCTGTAGTTCTTGATAGCAACAGTGCGTCGTCTGGCTCTAGTTCTCGTAGGGGCTGGCGCAACTTGCGGAGGTCGGGATTCTTCCTCGTTGTGACCGGATGAGGATGACTCTCTACTACTGGTGCGAGATCTTGGTGATGTTGAATCCCCTTTTGGTGGAAGTTGATGTACGCTACTGGGTGAGTGGTTTCCCTGCGATGAATTAGTGCCAATGTTTCTTGGTGTTCTTGGTGATTCGGGAGGAGTGAAGTGCATTGTATTTTTCGGGCTCGGAACAGGTGACGGTTGCCGTTTTATGTATGCAGTTGGTATGTTCGTTTGAGCTTTGTGTGAAGGGGATTGTTGCGTGATGCTCATCATTGTATTCTGTCTTACGCTGGGTGATTGAGGAAACATGCCGTTCAATCTCGACGATGTCGGTGTCGATGGTGACATTGCTGATACTAGAGGTGACGGAGATCTTGAAGATAGTCTACTACTAGTTCCCACAGTCACAATTGGTTGGGCTGGCCGTCTGTCCGGAGCTACCTGTGTTAATGTATTGATTTGCTGCGAGCGTTTGGCTGACGGGACTCTGGGCGCTCCAGGGTCATATCCTTTTGTTTGTCTAGCTCCTTGTACTACAAAATTCTAAAAAGTTAGCTGGATGGAATTAATGTCAGTATACCTTCTTCTTCGTGTCTAGTTCTAGCTTTGCATTTTTCTGAGAAAGCGGACTAGTATTTGATGACGAGCTGTGCGAGCGAGGTGTGCCCGGACTCTTCAAAGGCCGACTATCAATGTCCCTTTGATAATTATTGTCATAAATTTCTTCAATATCGTCAGTATTAACGTCATCATCAAATTCGTGGTATCTCTGATTCATCATGATATTCACAACAGGTATTCATAAATAATGTCAATCTTATCAGCGACGTTGGATGTACCAGGTTGGCCGGATGAAACACGCAAAAATTTGATAATTGGTGCAGCTGATTACAAAAATAAGGCAAACAACATCATCAGCGTTGTCTAAGATTTTATTGTGTAAACTTGAGATTATACTTAGAAGTAGTGAAAAAGGTCCTGATAAATAGCCCAAAGTCATTGAGATGAAAATTCAAGTAAGGAAGAAGGAAGTCCATAAATTACTTTTTAGCGTTCAGCAAACAAAATCAAAATAAGATCAAGCACTAACAAGAAGTCAACTTGTTAATTTAGAATGAAAAATATGTTGATTGAGGTCGGGGATGATATCTTGTATGAGATTTTCAAGTTTTTGACTGAGGATAGGCTTGCACAAATTCAACATATGGATTGTCGGTTGGCAGATCTTGTTAATGTTGTGCTAAGGGAAAGACTAATCACATTCTACTCTCCGTTCATTAAATCCAAACAAAACCTCGAAGATCTTGTAAATGATGTAATCAAGCAGGTTGAGGACTCACAATCTCAAAACCACATGCAAGATGACATGCAAGAATGTGAGGATGACTTTTTCGAAAGAGATTTCTACCAAAACTCATATGACCGATACTTTGAACTAGACTATGAAACTGAGTACGACTCAATTGATGATGGAATTCAAGCAGACGATTTTGCCGATTCATTCGATGAGATACAAGTGGACGGTTTATTCTCAGAGAGCAGACTAGACGCTCCTATCAGGCCTATTGACTTCAAAGTATTATTTGTATCAGCCTCTTCTCTAATGAAATCATAATAAAACTTCTGTATTATAATAATTAGATATTTCTATCCGTTCGTGAATCTTTGCAATGATGAGTAACAGTCTTGATATCATCTTTATATCATAGAGATAGATAATTATTGTAAAAGTATATTACAACCTGTAACATAGGAACTTGAAATGACAGATTCTCATATGCTGCCACTGGCTGGAGATGTTGGTGATGTAAGTTATATGGAATTCAAGACATTTGGAGACAAAGAGTACTTAATATCGTCGCACTGGGACTGTAAAATTAGGCTGGGAGGTGGAAGGTGGCAGTAGCAGCAGGGATGTAACGTCAAGTTTTAGTTTCGAAGCACAAACACATAAGAAACCCATATTAAGCTTTGCAGCGAAAGGTGATTGCATCTATACTTCTAGTTGTGATAATACAATAAAATTATGGAACATAGGAAGTTCAATTGAACCACAGATCGTTGGAAAACATTCGAAACCCGTCAACCATATACGTTTTATTGAAGAATGTCAATGTTTATTGAGCACATCCTGGGACGCGTCGCTGTGTTATTGGGACGTACGGACGAATTTCAGCAACGAAAACAATCCACTCCTTAAAATAAAGTTCCAAGGAAGTATTCAAGCGGTAGATGTACAATATCCTCTAATGATCTGCGCCAGTGCTGAGAGACAGTTGAGTGTGTTTGATCTAAGAAAACCAAATGTTGTTTTTAAAGTAAGTAATTCTATTTTTTATTTCATTCTAACCCTCAGAAAATACAAAGCCCCTTAAAGCACGCGACAAATTCTCACGCTCTGAAATTATTTCCCGATCGCCATGGATTTATAGTGGGGTCGATAGAAGGCCGTTGTGGAGTTCACCATATTTTAGATGAAGAGAGTGGATACAATTTTGCCTTCAAATGTCATAGAGAGCAGAACAAGATTTATAATGTACACAGTATTGACTTTCACCCTCAATATTCTACTTTTGCAACAACAGGAGGGGACGGTAAGGTATGTTGCACTTGTTGCCATTCATCTAACAAAACTAAAGTTTCATTTTTGGGACAAGGATTCAAAACAGCGTCTAAGAATATTTCCTAAACTGGACAATACAATTCCAATCGGAAAGTTTAATCGTGACGGATCACTTTTTGCTTATGCGGTTTGTTATGATTGGAGTAGAGGAAGTGAGGGACCAACAAACTTTGACACTCATTTGAAGCCAAGCGTTCAGATTGGCATACATAAACCAGCTTTTACAGAGATTAAGAATAGAGGTGTTCCACCTTATGAAAACAAAAATTCGAAATCAAGAATTGTAGAATAATAAAAATGATTTATTATGAACATGCTACCGTTAAAAGTGGTGTTGATCCGTTACTTGTAGTCTTGGTCAAAGTCAAGTTCCCTAAAGCATGGATCAAGTTTGAACTGAAGTGTTGATGTGAGTTCTTAGAGGTTGTCTCGTTTGGTGTTGAGTGTACTTCACATTATTTGTTGAATCACAAGGCGCATTAATTTAAAATAAGCTTCGACTAGAACATTCTGTGATTTAATACATCTCTTTAATTTGTTTGGTTAACTGCTCCATAAAGTACTTGTCGTGACATGTTGATTCACAATCAAAAGTTGTTCTTCAGTCAATCTGGTTCTTTACAATAGTTTCACTTCAATTATTTGATTTACCTTTTCACAACCTAGTTATTCGAACATTGGAAGACATGCCACTAACTAAGAGGAAGAGTACGTCAACTCCAGTTAAATCAAAGACACCCATCAAGAAGGCCACACCTGCGAAACAAACGCCTACTAAGCCTACACCAGCAAAAAAGACACCATCCAAAGACGTCCCCAAACAAAAGACTCCCATTAAAGCCACAGCATCAAAACCCGCTACATCTTCATCAAATAAGAAGAGAAAGGTTGAAGAGCTACAAGAGGAAAAAGACTCAAGTGAAGACGAAGAGGATGATATTGAAAATGAACAACTACTCGGAGCAAACGATATCGATAACATGGAGTCAGGATCCGATGACGATGATGACGAAGATGGTCAAGATAGTGATAATGAATATGCACAGGATACAAAGTTCGAACAAATGATTCAATCAAGAATCGATGAAAGAAAATCACTTCCAAAAAGACAACAGGCAGAAGACGATGATGACTTTTTCAGAAAAAAGGGTGCAGCTGACGAGGATTCTGACGATGAGGAGGACTCTGATGATGACGAACCATTAAACAAGAAACAAAGAACTCAAGATCAAGATTCGGACCAAGAACCA
>JAOPGA020000696.1:0-11554 GCA_026419775.2 Acrasis kona
TTTCGCTAATGTTGATGGATTCGATTCCATCGCCAGTCTATTAATTTTTTGAGCTGATGATCGATTTTATCAATTTGTTGATTGAGTTGCATTTGTATTTGTTGTGAATCTTTGGGTAGGTGAATGTCGAATAGAGAGAGCGCCTTGATGCCCTGACTCAACGATTCTTGTACGTTTCCCATGACGTTGTTCATCGAAATACTTAGCTCATAACCAGTCACGGTGTCTAACAGAGAATGACTCCTTTGTAGAATCGTGTTGATGGTGTGAGCGACTTGATCAAATTCTGAATTTTGAAATTGAGATTGAGCTAGCAATTGATACAAATTCATCACGATTGGATATTGATGAGTCCACATTTCGTCGTCATCGTGTTGGTATACTTGTCGAATGCACTCTATTCCCTTTTGTGCGTAGTTTCTAGCAGCGCTGTAGGCTACCGTGTTGAGCGCCTTGGTGCCAGCCATGTGATTGAGCGACGCCAATCGCAACAACTCGTCTTGTTGATTTAACAATTCGGATGCCTTGTTGAGTTGATCAGTGGTTTCGAATACTTGTAGAGGATGATTGGGATTCAAATTCTCTAATAATTTATTACCGATCGAGAGATGAGTGCTTGTTTTTTGAGCGGAGGTCATTCTTTCGTAAGCTGCTTCTTGAGCACGATCGTGAGCAAACCAAAACACTTGGTCATCTCCTAGAATTCCTAATCCAGTGCTAATCACTGGAAACAAAGCCTTGTTGATTTGTTCTAGGGGTGTGTTTGTGATTCTTGATAATTTGCTCAATTTCACATTGTTTCCCATACAACTCGCGTATTTTAATATTCGGTCGGTTTGTTCGCTGAATTGATCCAAGTAATGTATGGTGAATTTCACCACATTGTCGGTTGCTCTTTGTTTGTGTATTTGATCCAATTTCCATTCCCAATGGGATCCATCTTGTGAAATTCTTAATAACTTCTTGTCATATAATGTCTAAAATCATGTGTGACGAAAATGTTGAAATGTCATTCTTACCCGTAGGAATAATTTAACAAAGAAGGGATTACCTTCCGTTCGTTGGTAAATTAGATTGACGAGTGCATGAAAATCATCGGTCGAAGGTGTGGACGTGAAGTTTCGTAATGTATCTGTTATCCAATTATGAACGACTGGTTGTGATAGGGGAAGTAGGTTTAATTCGTGAACGGGAACGAACTCGTCGTTCATCAATTGGTCAATCATGATTCTGACTGGATGTGAGTCCGTGACTTCGTTGCTTCGATAAGCTCCCACGATCAGTATGTTGGAGATTTCCACGGATAAAAGTGATTTGATAAGCTCCACGCTTTCACAATCTAAAAGGATGAAAAAATCAGAACAACATGAATCAGTTACCTGCCCATTGTAGATCATCCAGAAACAGAACTAAAGGCTTTTCTTTTTGTAGAAAAACTCCTATAAATGCTTTAAAAACAATTTTAAACCGTACGGATGCTTCTTGAGTGGAAATGTTTAAATGTGGTTGTGGACCAATCAGTTTTTTGAGTTCAGGAATGACATCAATAATAAGTTGACCTGATGTACCCACTACCTCTAGTATTTTCTGCCTCCACATGTTAATGTTATCTTCACTAGATGCAAGTATTTGTCGGATTAATGTTTTAAAAGCAGCCCTCAAAGCACTATATGCAATATTTCGTTCCATCTGATCGTATTTACCAGAAATGAATGTTCCCTCCTTGAACAATACACTTTGCTCTTGGCGAATCAGTGAAGACTATAAAATTGTTAAAAACTAAACCAAGAAGCATTTTACCTTTCCGACACCACTATAACCACCAATCAATAACATTTCGCCTCTTCCACTATTCTTAACATTGTTAAAAACTTGTATCACTTTTTGGATCTCCTCTTCTCTACCGTATAGTTTCTTGCCAATGATAAAAATTTCTGGTGCATCTCTGGTGGCAATCTCAAAATCTGGAATGCCCACGCCTGTTGGATGTAAACTACTTTGACAATGTTCAAGATCAAACAATAGTCCCCTACTTGAACAATAGCGGTCGTGCGCATCTTTACGCAAAAGTTTATTAATGATATTACATAATACTTTCGGCGTTTGTGCAGGAAGTGCTGGTGGTTCAATGGCCACGTGAGAATGAATCAGCTCCATCATGTCTGAACTTGAGAATGGAAGAGACCCTGAAAGCAAGCGATACATTGTGATGCCAAGTGAGTAAAAGTCCGAACGGTAATCGACCGTACGACCAACTCTCCCTGTTTGTTCAGGGCTCATGTATGCGATGGTCAGTCCAGTAGACTTCCCGCTTGACTCAACTCCATGAGAGAGGTGTGACGCGGACTCGAAATCAATAATCTTGAGAGTTTTGGTGCGCTTACAATATACAAGGTTCGAAGGTTTAATGTCACCTACAAAAAGTTATGGATGGATTTTGAACACAACATACGATGTATTATGCCACAGTTATGGATATCTCGCAGTCCTTGTACAATTTGTATCGACAAGTCAAGAAATTCGGAAATCGAGAATCCATTCTCTGGAATTAAATCGCTCAAACTAAATCCTCCGTCCTCTATGATTATGCCAGCATTTCCGTCTCCGTCGGGAAAACTTGCACGTTGGTCTATAAATTCTACGTATTTAGCAACATGAAGGCTTTTTTCGCACGCCAAATTGCCGAAGCTGAATTCATTGCGCAACCTTGTTATATCCTTAGCGTATCTGGATTTTGAAGATAAAGTTTTAATAATTATAGTTTCTTGTGAACCACTTTTCTTGAGACACCGATAGTTTGTGAACAAAGACCCGACTTTAAGAGTCTCAATCAGTTCGTAACCCAAAACTGTTGTGTTCATATATCTGTTACAAAGAAAAATGGAGTCAATCATACATCAAGAGTGCTAAGTTATTGGAAGTAACTATGCGCCGGCCCAACGGGACGGCTATGCTTACCTTTATTATTATTATTGATAATTGATAACTTTATTTAAGTGACCATACATCATTTACCATATACAAGACCATTTAGTGTCAAGTAATTCTTAAAAGTGGGCTCGTCGCTAAGTTACAATTAATTTGTTCTGGATACAATTCGTTAATGCCTGAAGTGAGAACTCTTCAGTCACAGATTGATAACTTTCTGTCACATCTAGGTGTGATGAAAATTCACCGCGATACTCTTGTAATCTTATTTCTATCTACACCGTAAGGCTCTACGTCGAGCGTGAAAGTTGTGAAAACTTTTGTTGATTGTGAATGCTTAGGCCTCTCACGCTGGCTTTTCTATATTCTAAAGCATCTTACCACCTCAACCACGAAGGGATAATATGCCCTTTCTCGCAGGCATGAATTATTTTTTGTGCTAGGATCCACAGAAGGATGCGATAAGAGCAATGATGATGTCTAATGCTTGGATCGACTCGATGGTCAGACAAGATTAATTTTGCAATCTCAAAATGTTGTTTCCCTATGGAAAATAGTAGAATATCATTTTGATCATCTCTCGAGTAAATGTGCTTATCAAATTAAAAGAAGTTTGGCTATAAAACAATCTGTATTAGTAATTGCTTCATTTTTATTGTAACTTGACTTTTGAGAAGGAATTCTACTATTTCAAAATTACCGGTTATGCAGGCATCGATCATTAACGAATGCCTTGTATATTCACTTAAATTGCCCCCTAAAACAACAGCGTCGACCATTCGTATGCTGCCAGCAGCACAAAGTTCATAAGTATGATTTAATGTTTCTCTGAATAAGTCTACCCCAAGAGTGATTTTGATCAGTGTGGCCTGCTTTAATGATTCTCTTTGAGACGAACAAGTATGCTGGGGAGTAATGTTTGTTTGATTCCGGTTGATTAGGAAAGGATACCATTATGCACCGAATGTCATCAAAATAGTGGTGTTTCCATTGAAGTACATACCAAAGCATCCTCGGACAGATGCGGTATTAAACTTTTATCTTGACTGTCTAAGACTCTTTGTCTGTTCCGTTGTTTGAACGAATTCTCATTTCTATCTTCTGAAAAACGTAACGTGCTTAACTGATTCTTTTGGTGTGTATCATTTGAATTTTTAGACACCACTTTTGGGTCATCTCCCCAAATCGCAGAGTCCATCCCTTCCCGTCCTCTGTGGCATAATCTATCTCATACACGTATGTCGCGCTCAAAGAATACATCAATATTGTTTATTGTTGTTTGATTGGTCAAAAGATCGAAAATTTGTTGCTTCGTACAAAAGAACTCTCCTCTCATTAGTCATGAAGATTACACAACCAGGCAGAGCAACCTCTTTTTTTTAAAAATCACACACGGGAAGGCAAATATTTGTAATAAATAAAGTCATAGTCTGAGTTCAGCAATGTATAACATCAATAAACTATGCAAGCACACTTTACTTTCAGCACACAGTGCTTCCCACAAACAACTCTTACTGGGGCACCAAATTCCATGATCATACCGTCCAACATCCACAATTATCTACCACCACCACCTCCATCACAAGACGATGAGGACAATATCGTTATCAATACCGAAGAATACTTTGGAAGAGGGGGTAGTCAAAGTGCATACATTAATACCTGTAATGGAATCCCGTCACTTTGGATGCTGCACTGTCCAATGCAATGAATGGTATGCAAGAAAATACAGAAGTAGTGATTCAATCACTCGTTCGTTACTGCCCAGCACAAGATAAACGAATTGTTGAGATTGAGTTTGAACAATTACAAAGACTCTTGGAGGCAACAAGGAAAAAAGAGGGTTGGTCATGGCTACTTGAAATGATTGTACACGTACAGACAAGGATGGTTCAAGGTGACGTTACAAGAAGAACCACAAAGTTCTCCCTTGGAATTGCAAAAGAAGAATACGTAGAAGAATGGTTTGGAATGATGGATCCAACATCAATAAGGAAGTCGGAGCGACAAAGAAGGATTCGTGAAGCGGGCGGGGACTTTGATCATGATACCTGGCAGCACATGAAGTTCAGCGGAGAAAAGGTTAACAACATCCCTATTGCACCAAAAGGATGGAATCGTTTCTCTTTTGAAAGAAAGTTTGACAATGGAAACCCTTCTGAGTTCTTTCACTTCTCCCTGGATACTATTACATTTTCTTATTGCTTTAATACCCATGAGCTCCAGGCATCATTTGCATATTCAGTTTTCAGTCCAAGATTAGTACAAGGAGAAGGCTTCGTATGGGCACCTTGCTAATCATTTTTATACTGTATAATAAATTCAATGTTAATCCTCAAAATTCTAAAAAACATACAATTTTCMATCCCATTTGACTTAATAAAAAGCTTACTTGTATTCATATAACACTATACAATAGGTTTAATTCTGGGGAAAAGTGTATGTTTTTTTGTTATACCCGTGTGATGCATTTCAGAGCAGCAATTAATTGTAAAATGCCGCATCGTGTTGCACTATATGCTGCGCGAAGTCGAAGAGTACAAAACTAACCCCAAAAGATAAATTCCGCTTAACAAAAACAGGAAGACCAATACAAAAATTAACGAAATCACTTCTTACAGCACTTTTGACCGTATATTCTGACTATCGTGGATTCTGGATTTCAAAGAGAACATATATCCCTAAATGTGAATCTTTTCATAATGTGACATTATTAAACAAAGAAGCAGCTCATTTTGTAGCACTTCATCAAATTTGAACATGCGTCTCATTATACTTTTGGTTCGACAATGATGTTGAAATAAAATATTTATTTGTTGTTGTTATCACTGTGATTGTAGTTGAAAGCTATTTCATTCAAAAAGTCTTATATACGCTTGTGCATGAGATTGTTGGCCTGTATCCGTTTGCCGAAAGTGTTATTTTTAGAAGCCTTCCCTGTTACAAAGTGACAACACGAGCTGCATTACAATAAAAATTACAAGAATTGCCTTCCCGTATTTTGCAGGGGGGGACATACAGGTCCTTACATTTGTCGTTTGTGCTCCTAGTAATATGGGTGGCTTTGATTCTCTATATGAACGTTGTGGTGCAAACTCATACTACACAATCAACTTCTGAACACTTTTGTAGAAATGAAGTCGGAGAGGAAGTTGTTCGAAATGTACGTAAACGAAGTCGGAGTAAATGTTTTGGATGAGTCTGAGTTTTAAAAACACACGGAAATTGTGAGATGTAACCTTGAATCAATATAAGGTAGGTAAACTAATTCCATGACTTTTAAATATGTTAGGCATGACATGCAAGGACTATAAAAACATTAGTATGATGGACAAATTGACCATTGATGCACAACAGATTGTTCAAGTTACAACCAATACCATGATGTAAATATAGGGAGTGTTTCATGTGTAGACTTGCAACGCGTTGGCTTTGAATGAGGGATTCATCTGGAATTTGACGTCCTGAGTAACAGTTGAGAAGTCCATTACTATCACACACTTCGATTACCTTAATTCCACCCTCCCACCTTTATCAAAACCAAATGCATTGAAATACATTTAGGTATGTAAAAACATTTTAGAAATGTTTTAACACTGATAGACAATTAATTCAAATATTTTGAAAATTGCTTCAAATATACCTTACAACAAGAATATCAACAATGGAAATTACAATTGTTCTTTTTTGGGCCCTTCGTATTTTGTGTTGAACCAAGCCAACCCAGGCTTAACGTGGTGCTCAAATGATTGTTCAATTGCCTTCTCCAATACTTGTTGTTTAGTGAGGTGTGGAATTTTTTTTCGCAATCCTGTAAGAAAATAATAATCATGGCGACAATCCGAAAACGCCCCTTTGTTTTTTCCATGCAAGTATTCTGGCAACCACTCATATCTAATTTGTCACTCAAATAGTCGGAAGCTTTTTTTTCATCAACGTAAGTGAATGAATCAAACTCTACAACATATTGTTTTCCAACAGCGCTCTGTATCACATCACTTACCTTCAAAGTGAGGTGCGTACCAAGGTACCCAATAAAGTCAAAGTGCCGCGATATTTCGGCGACGAGTCCAGACCATCCATAAAGTAGACTTCTAATTTTATTGTTATCGGTCGGCTTTTTGAATCTGAGAACAATTAGTTGTGAACTACTAGTTCAACTTACAAGATGTGGTGTTCGGCTTCATTCAGAACATGCGCCTCATCAAGACTGAATCCAATCTTTTTGCCTGTCAGTTTTCTAGTCTCACCAAAAAGATCCCCAATGGCCATTATTACATCGAGTTCTCGAATTGATGCGTTTGACAGATTCGAAACAACGCTTTCGAATGCAGTGGCGTAAGTAGCACTTCCTCCATTTAGTTGTCCCCACAAGAAGTCAATTGGGGAGAAATTTGGATCTTTAGTTAGCTCCGAGTTTAGAACTGCTAATTTTGATGCCATTAACAGAAGGACGAGGATTTTTGCTCTGACCTGCATCTCAGTTTCAGAAACTGATTCTATTTTCGTGGCAGTCAGCATTTTATTCAGGAAGACTAATGATATGTCCATCTCTTTTGTCAGATCCCCGGCATTGTAGTAAAGCATAAAATCATGTCCGCTAACTTGAAAATTTCATGAGTCTTCCCTGTTCCAGAAACATTAACAAGAATTGTGTTGAAGCAGTTGTGATTCTGGGATTTTTTCCACAATGAGGATGCTTCCGCCGGTTCAAATAATGCACTCAGGTCAATCCGAAGCTCACCAGAACTTGCAGGCAAACGTACCCTCTTTGTTGAACCTCCTAAATGGCAATGTCTGAACTCAAATTGGAAGGAAGTCCAGCAGACATCGTTTCACCGTAACAAAATCAAGGACATACCAGACATTGCTACAGCCAAAAACAAAGTATTTATGAAGATTGGCTATATAGCCATGTTTATATTCTTAAATGAATTCTTTAGTAGGTATGACTGGGTTGGTCCCTATAGGAGAGTTGAAAAAGGGGTTTTAATAATATATCAACTCCTCACTGGCACAAGTTTTCGAGAAATGGATAATTTTATACCAGCATCTACCCTTCAAGATATAAGCAAAGAAATGTATCGTAAGCATCATGATGAACTAGATTCATGGCTGTCAAAGAATTTGTCAGAAATGTTCAGTAACATTAGTATACGAGTTCTATGTGCACAATTATATAATCCGTATGAATTTGAAACTGTTACAATGTATGCTGATGGACATGATTCAAGAATCATGGGTGACACAACAATCACTGGAAGACATTAATAAATAGTCTACCTCCACAAACAACGATTACTTTCTTTTCAATAATGGGTGATTCAATCACTGGAAGTCCATACCACGACTACCTCCATTAATAATTATTAGATTCATACACAATAATAAACATAGGCACTGACATTAAATGGATAGCCGAACCAAATTTAATAGCAGGGACAGGCCCTGCACTCAGGTAGCTGTCCGCTACGCCGACATCGACCATCGATTGTTAAGATACATTTAGTAACATTACACATCAAGACAGGATGTACTAGAACAGGATAGATTTGGAAGTAGGGCATCATTTACCTTTATCAACGTGCTTTAAACACAAATGGGCTCCGGCCAGGTAATAGAGCATAATTAGATCATGCGCATGGTTATTAAATACAGCGTCCTTGGACATCTTTGTATACAATAAAGTAACGCATTTCCCTTACTTTGAAAGAACAAAATAAGGGGGCCATCTGGTCATTATATTGTTCATCAACT
The DNA here is from genome assembly GCA_026419775.2 of Acrasis kona. NCBI lineage: Eukaryota > Heterolobosea > Eutetramitea > Acrasida > Acrasidae > Acrasis > Acrasis kona. Next base: position 8,686 of record JAOPGA020000696.1, read on the forward strand.
TTAAAAATTTAATTCATCTTTACTTGTTAAAGGTTAATAATAATACTCGTTGCGTCAAAATATAACATGCGTACAACATAACGTTGCGTTAACGTAAACACGTGTATAACATGGATAGAACAACAGGCTATTAATAGAATTAGCAATAAGAATAGGTCATTATTACCCATACATAAACAAGATGCAGATCCATTCAATCGAAATACGAGAAACAGGTGGTTGCATGATAGAAAGCATAAGTTTATTGCCTACGGTCGCATGGAACATGACGAACCGTTCTTAGAAGGGATACAAGGTCCACAACGATGCTAACAAAGGATATATATAAAACGTGAAAATTATTAGAATGATTTACAGAAAACTATGATGCTAACAAAGGACACCTCACCCATACGCACTGGACGGATTAATTGGATGGCCGCCTCCCTCAAACCTGTAGTGGGCATGGCCGATAAAACAGACCCTACCACACTATCCAAATTGACAACATCGCCATCCCTACAACCATCAACCACGGCATTGATGGCCTTCTCAATAAGTGCATCCTTGATGTACACATTGTGAGTAATGAAATCGAGACGGTACTGTAAGAACTCAATCTCGGTTTGTGGTACAAGAATGGACTTGTCAAAATTGATGTCCAGACTCCAATCCTGGAGTAGCGCAATTAATCGTTTCAGCATATCGACGGCTTGACTGTAATCGAACGATGGGACTAAAAAGTCATCAATGTRGACAAGAATATCAGAGGAAACTAACCCACCAAGATGGGATGTCACAGTCTGACACGCGTAACCTGACATACGAGTTCCCATGGGACAAACACACCACGTGTACCAAGTATTGTCAACACAGAATCCCATGTACTTCCAGTAATCTGGGTGGACCGGAATGTGATAATATGCAGTAGACAAATCAAGTTTGACGGCATAATTGTTCTTGAGAACACAGTCCCATGCATCAGACAACGACGGCAGTACCATCTCAAATTCCCTGGCTTTTCCCTGGTGGATACTGACATACAATGATGTACGTCCGACGGATTACACTTCTTGATCATGCCTTTGACAAACAATTCTTGAAAAAAGGAGCTAACGAATTGAACATGTCGTTGTGGAATACGATTATTGAACGAAAGGCAACGACGAGGTTCAGCTATCAGGAACATACGCGCTCCAGTCAACATTATGGAGTATGCCGACATAGGGTACCTCGATAAAATACTAAAAAGTATGAATAGAAAGAAARGAAATTTATTGGTACCTGCTGCGCTTGGGTGGTCTTGCACCACGCTGTGGCTCCTCTGCCACGGGTGCAGATGCGTTGATTATTACTCATTGATAAAAAGAATAACAGGACACGGAGTATTTATACCTCCTCGGAGATCCTAGGGACCTTTTTATATAGCCGCAAATTGACTATTTGAAACTACAACAGAAATACGCCTGACATGTATTGGATGAAAAAAGTTTACAATTCTACACTCTAGACGGAAACAGGTTAGATAAACATATAAAGGAGCATCATAGCATCTTCGTAGATTCTGAGTAGCTAAAAGCTAGATTCCATTCTTTGTAACAACAACAGACGCTAGGCACAATGGTGTACGAAGTTAATCCAACCAAAGAGATCCCAGCCAAACATCAATTTAAGCTGGTACAGCTATTGAACATCCATCGAAACAAAGTATTTACACACGGTAAAGAACTGAGCGAAAGAGCATACCGTGTGGTAAATTATCGAACGTGGTACCCTTACAACATTCGAAGCAACCCAAAGTTATTTCTTCTTAATGAGAGGGAAGATCGTAAAACGCTGTCAACAAAGAACGGTGATTTAACGAATGAGATATCAGAAGTTGGTGCAAAAGGTTTTGATTGGGTCATCAAGAATATTGGTATGAAACCTACACGATCAGTAACGGATAAATGGTGTACCTATGTGTACTGGGGTGAAGATGAAACTGGGCGTAACATCTTATATTTTGGAGGAGCCAAAATAGGCACCGTGTTCACTGAACTCAAACAACGATTTGTATATTATGGTCCTCGAGATGGAGGGGCTAGTTTAGTTTCATGTTTGGACATCTTGAACCCTACAGGCCTACCAAATGGATGTTATCTCATCAAGACATTTAAAAGTAGGACAAAAGCAAAATTAGCAGAGTCCGCTCTTATAAATAAATATGCCATCAAGGTACTCAATGGGGAGAATATTACCTTATTAAACAATTACCATGTATTTTCATACATACTTGGTAAACATGTTTTAAATTTTACGGAGAGAAATGTTGAAATTCTAAATTTTGAGGGCCAAACATTTCCTGTGCATTTAGTTCCAGAGGTATCATTAAGGCCTCTATTAGTACGGAAGGCATTTGATGCCAACAAATCCATAATTAACAGGACTTACCGTAATAAACATATACAATCCAAGAAGGTTGTAACAAAATCCCGTGCTAGTGGTGATAGTACTCAGAAGAGGAAGAGAGTTTCCCGTTCAACATCTCAATTGAGAGTTGATAGTGATGACGAAGATGTTGTTGAGCCTGGTTCTTCATCAGCTTTCTATTTTCAGTGAGATAACTGTTGAAAATATAATTTCAACCAAGAGGGTTCGAATCCCTAAAGTCATTACCGATTATTAGTGAATAAGAAGAATTAAATAAATCATCCCCTTTTCATCTTTTCGTTTAAATCTTGTTTTTAATGTTTTCTTTGTTTACTGTAATGAGTGTTATTATTTTGGATATAGGAATAACACGTCAATGGCCAAATATGACCCCATCAATCTTTCGATATTTGGACGAATTTATTGCTCTATAATTTTTACAAGTACTTGCTCTTGTGGCTACCCGTAGATATGATTG
>JAOPGA020000697.1:0-27383 GCA_026419775.2 Acrasis kona
GTAGGTTTGTCTTCTTCACGAGTTTGCTGATGGATCCAGCTAGGTCATCAAGGAGTTCACCATCTATGGGTTCGATTTGACTTGTATGTCTGATCTTACTGTTGATTAAAGACTTTACAAGAACACGTTGCGTTTTCAGGGTTCTATTGGCAAACCAAATCGAGTTCACTTTCTTCTTCGCGCTGGCTATAACATTCCTGACATGTTTTGAGTTCTTACCACTATTATCAGGCTCGCCGAGAGGATAGCCCAAGTACCTTGCGGATTTCTTAGGGTGTATCACAATGCTGCCATTCGGTCTGGTGAGGTTTAAAACGGGCTTCTTCTTTTCGCTGTCATGATTGATAACTATGAACTCTGTTTTGATGTGGTTTATGGGAAGGAGAACAATGTCTTCTAGAATCCCCATCATTCTGTTTACATCATGATTACTTGCAGACGTTGAATCTGATATGATGACCAAGTCATCAGCAAAAGCCATCCTGCTAATTTGGTGTTCACCAAAGCTGCAACCTTTTTTAATTTCGCCATCAAATATTGTTAGAGCAACTTCAATCACCATGTTGAATAGTACCGGACTGCAATTGTCTCCTTGAGGTACTCCTTTTTCGATTGACCAGTCTTCTGTTAGTCCCGCATTAGTCTTTAAGCGAAGCCTCGCCATATGTATCATTCTGAGAGCCCAGTCAATGAATGACTGAGGTAGTTTAAGGAGATACATGCATGTTTCGAGGATTTCAGGTTTAATTTCACCATAAGCATTTGATAGGTCGACAAGAGTTACATATGTAGATTGGTCGAGTTTCGATCTGCTGTCTGCTATCCTTTTAGCAATTGACGCGTTCCTTATTGTGGTTCCTCCAATTTTAAACCCTTGTTGGTGTTCGTCTATAATACCATGTTCCAATATGAGTTGGTTCACGCGACTAGTTATAATGCTGGACACTAGTCTAGTGATGCAGGGTAGGATAGTGATGGGTCTAGCTTTTTCAACTCTAACTTCGTCCTTCTTGGGTACTAGRACTATCGTTCCTGTGTAGACTCCAATTGTGGGGTTGTCTTTGGTTGCATTAACGACTTCTAGTACATGCGAATGGGTCAATGGCGATTCGATTAGTATTTTGATGATGTGCATTGGAATACCATCCCAGCCAGGAGAGGAGTTGATATTACACTTCTTGGCCCAAGACTTCAGTTCGCGAGTGGTTATTGGAGCCATGATTGAGGTGTTCTGGGTATGATCCGCTCGAGCGTCGAAGAGATGTTTTTTACTATTCAGTACTTCTGTGTGCGATGGTTTGGATACATACTGGAGAATTCCGGGGCGATTTGGTGGCAGACGCTTACTTCTGTCGACGAATATTTGACGGGTATTGTTCATTTCGTCAGAGTTTCGAGGRTTAATTTCTACGCGATGCTTACTGCCGCCAACATTGAATGCTGCTCTTTTAGATAAGTTGTTAGCCTCGAGCGTCAACCGTCTCCACTCTTCACGGAGTTTATCTCTTGTTAAGAAGGCTACAGTTTTCTTTTGGTCAGTTATTAAGGCTTCGATGTCCAGGGTTGGTAGTTGGTCTCGAAGTAGACTGTTCTTCTTTGTGTGGAGCTGTTTGAGTTTGTTGATTGCATGCCTGGCAACTTTAGTTTGGAATTTATTTTGATTATTAATTCGCGTTCTGAGAATTTTCGATTTGGTCCCTGCTTCTTCACATATTGCTATGAATTTATCGATCACATTCTTGTGAGTAGAGTCCTCATCCCATAATAATGAAAACTCTTTACTAAACGCGGTTTGTCGAGGTTTGGGGATGCTACTTTGCCAAATTACTGGAGGGAGGTTGGGGATAAGAAAATGATCGACGGCCATCTGTACACCTATTACTGCATGGTCTGAAATGTAACCGGTGACATCATCTGTCCATGACGATAGTTTTTCTCTTGGTATTGACGACATCAGTAAATCAATTCTGCTCTTTGATACCTCGACTTGAGCTGACRAGTGGCACATTCTTGTATGCTTGTCATTATTGATGGCTTTAAGTTGATGCTTGGAGAACCAGTCTGTGATTGGTTTCTTTGATTTTGGATGGTCGGCTTCTGGTGAGTTCCAATCTCCAGCAATGAAGAAATCTGCTTTAATGTTTTGACATTTTTCAATTATTCCATCTAATTTTTGGAGGATTTTCTCGGTGGTTGAGATAGCCTCGGGATTGTGGTCGGCTGGCATATACACATTGGCTATACATATTTTCTGGTCGCCTATCTCAAAGAGGGTGGATGTTAGCCGTCCCTCGATGAGATTCTCATTCGTAATGTCACTGCGAAGCCTTTTTTTGACTGATTTGAGAATCGCAAAGCAGGTGCCATTGTATACTCTTTTGACAGTTTGCTCTTTGGACTCAAAGTGTTTCACATTGAGGATAATGTGGTGATTTGGTAGGGCAGATTTGAGGGTAGGGATCCAATTTTCGATTTTCGGTTGTTTGTTGTATATTTGTTGAGCTCTTGGAAGAGAATGATTTCTGTGTTTTCAAATCTCTCTGAGAGGAATGATAGTTTGTAATCTGCCAAACCTCGAATGTTCATTGATTCTATTCTGAGATGGTCGGAGGTAGGGGCGGATAGAGGTTTGGAGTCGTAGTTGTTTTCTGGAGTGGGCAATGTTGATTGTAAGATTTTGGGTTTGTAGTTCTGGGGTTTCTGTGTGATCGGTGTTAATTTCACAAGGTCGGTCCAGGGCCAAAATGTTCTTCGTTTGGGCATTTTTAAATACGGATGTCTTGGTTGGTTTTGTCGGGACCAAGTTTCCGTTTTTTTGGACTCATGCTTAATCCATTGTGCAAAGCGTGGAGATTTTCTTTGTACCATAGGGCTGATCTGTAGGTAACTAACTTTGCTTCTTCAACTGACAGGTGCATGTTTTGGATTGTTGTGGTGATAGAGGTGAGGACTTCACGAAAGTCTTTTAGTTGGAAGCTTGTCAACTCAAATTGTGAGTTAGATTGTTTCCATATTATTTCAAAGCCTTCCTTCTGGGATTCTACGGCTTCTTCACTTGACTTGATGTTCTCTTGTCTCAAGTCGGACAGGTTTTTCTGAATGTCCTTTTTATAGTTTTCATTTTCCTTCCGTAGTTTTATAATTTCCTCTTTCAAGGTGGTTACTTGAWCGAGGATGGACTGTGTTACGGGGTCTGCGATAACGATGGGTGGTGTGATGGGTGAGTTGTTGATTGGTTTTCTGATTTTGGATTCTGGTTGAGTGATGGTTGGTGAACGATTAAAAGAACTCTTTTCTGGTAGGCATGTGTCCATGTGGATACGTACTTTGGCGAGGGGTATGTTGCTTGGATGGTTTCTTGGTCGACTAGATTGATTCAAGTTGGATGTAACCTGCTTTCGGGACTCATCAATAGAAGGATATTTGATGGGGTTATTGTGCTGTTTAGTGTAATAAGGATTAACATGTTTCTTATTGAACTTGGGAGCTAGTTGATTGGACTCTGTCCGTTTATTTGGGCGGGAATTTTGGGACCATTGACCCGTCAGGGTTCCGTTTTGACCGTATCTATACTTTAAATGTGCTTTGGTGGTTGTTACATTTTTTGACGCTTTTGCCATTTCTAACCAAGAGTTAAATGTTGGTTTACATTCATTTTTAATGAAATGAGATTTCTTATAATCAAACACATAGGACCTGTTTTCGTTTGCCGCAGACCGAACATACGTTCTTTGGCTACGGCGACGCAAGCGCCTACTTTTTATCACTGTGTTTCAATAGGTCTCAAAGTGTCCAACAGTGGTTCTTGTTGGAGTTTACAAAAATCGACGATACAATCATATCATGTCAAGGGACCCAAAGAAGACAGACCGAACAAAGAAAGAGGGGTCATCATACACTTCCACAAGGATCAAGACCTATCAAGCTTCTACGATGAAGATAAACCATCGACACATTACTTGTCGTTCTTTAACAAATACAAGGTTCATGTCAAAACCTCGAAGACGTACAATGTGGCCAACAACAACGACAGCAAGGTCAGATTCTTTGTAGAAGACAACCACTACGAAATGGTGACTGCCAACCAGGACCAGAAGATAAAAAGTACGGAAGAGACGTCAAAGAACAGGAAGAAGTACACGGTGGGTCGTCTCAGCCTCGAGAAGCAAGAAAACAAAGACAAGCTAGAGGGCCAAATCGTATACAATACTGAACTAGACGTAAGACTCACCTTCTGGAAGAAGAAAGCAGCCTACAACAACAACAACAACAAAACTTACTCTATTCACGAGGACGAGGAATTTATCCTTCTCAAGAATAGAGTTGAAGCCTTAGAGATAAGTGTGGATGACGTCAAGGCAACTACTGCTTTGACGGACACAAAAGTTGACAAGGTAGTGGAAAAGATTGATGTAATGGACCTCTCCTTTAAAGAGCAGATGGAATGCATCAAAGCTCTGGCCGCCCAAATGGTGACTGCGGTCAACAGCATTAACGGGCAAACCACTCCGGTTGAGCAGGGAAAAGGGAAAATGACATTAAAGGACGGTAGTAAATCAACTAGACCAAAGAGAAAGAGCAAAAGTACAGCCCACAAAGACTTTGAGTACGAAAAACAAGAAAGTGGTAGTGACACCGAAATGTTAGAAGAAGCTAATAAGAAAACAAGGCTCAACAACAGATCAGGGAGAAGATCTACCCGAAACAGTATAAATTGTCTGATGTCTTGGGCCCTGTAATGGGTAATAAATATTTTATTTTATTTTATTTTGTATTATTTCCTGTCCATTACAACCGATTTAAAGCGCTTATACCAGCTCTTATAAGGAGGGCTTAAACCAACCCTCCTTCAATTGTTATGGTTTCCAAAAAGCCGCCCTTCACCCAATGTTCTTCGCCAATATGTACTCTCTCACAACCCTGCTACCCTCATTAAATAACGGATGGTTATCCTCTTTTTGAAATTGTAATGGAAAGCATGAACAGGAAGAGGCAAGCACYGTGCGACAAAGACCAATCCAAGCGGAAACAAGTGCGGTTACAAGACCTTAAAAGCTATCGCTGCTCAAACAATATCCCAGAATTACAAAGAAGAAATGTATACCAACTTCCATCTAACTTCAGCCACCTTGTTTATCAATCAATCCATAATATTACATTACAAAATTAACATCATTAAATAGAGCTCAAAAAACTACACAAAGTGACAGTTTTAATTTAGATTGATGACTTGTTCATTTTTGTAAAATTAAGCTAATAATAAAAAAATTAAAAATAATTCAAGCTAAATATAATTATCTAAAAACCAAATTTTATAAAAAAATAAGTATGCTACACAGTACCAAAGTACATAGTAATGATGTAAGAGAAATAGTGAAGCAAATGAAGCAACAGGGAATGAGTTTTGCTGAAATTACCAAATTTACTGTCATAATAAAAGGACTTTATTTTACGTCAAAAAAACGGTATTTTAGGCATCACTAAACCTAATAATCTAAATTCAAAAATTACAAATAATTACTTAACAATATTCTGCAACTTAATAACTGAAAAAAATGATTTAATTGATCAAGAAATAGCGGATGAAATGTCAGAATTAACAAATATTACACTGTCCTCTAATCGTGTATGTTCATTACGCAAAGAGTTGGGCATCACGCAGAAGTTGAAGTCAATTTATTATCTTGAAAGATTCCTTTCTGCTAATGTTCAGCTAGCTAAAAAATTTTGCACTGAACATTGAAAAATTTAATCATTATATAATCCACAGGCATGTAGTAGTACAGATGAGTCAGGATTTCAAAGTGACCGGCTACCCTACAATAATCTAATTTTAAATTCATTACAATTCTTCACTCGGAAAATAAAAAATCGTACAAAATAAATCAAATATGATAACGACGTTTTGTTACTAATTTTTGTCGATGATATTTAATAACTAGAACAGATTGTAGAATAATAGTTTCTTGTATAATTTTACAAAAATTTTATTATTGTCTAGCTAGACTATTACGGCTACCCTACATGAAAAATTAATTATAACGTCTTGGCTATAGACAGTCATCTCAAATAAAACATATATGTATTTTTATATTCATTTAGGTTGATATATACAATATTATTATCACTGGCTTAAAAAGTAAGTTCATCAAAGAAGCTACAACTCAAGGCTAACAACACTTCAAAAGCATGTATAAACATTGATAAAAAACACATTACATATTTGTAGCTAGTTTGATTCTTCAACTCATACTATCGTACAGGCTTGCACTAAAATTTGTACCATAATCTTCTTTAAATTGATACTCATCCTCTTCTTCTTGTATAATATGAGCATTATTTAAAATTCCTCTTTGCATATAAGGTATAAATATATACAAATCATATTCAACAGCAACATTCACAATAAATTCATTGATAATTCTTGAATTTACCCCATCTGTAATAATTGCATACACAACAACTTTCCAGGTTGCTAAAACATCAGCAGTAGCATTGTGAGTATCATAATCTCCTAAACCTAACATTTTTGTAATTGATGACAATGAGTATGACAGTAAAGCAGGAAGTAAAAGTTTGACAAGCTGTAATGCATTTAYATACATCACATCATATATACGTTGAGTATTGCATTCGCTTAGAAGATCTTGGTCTACTTCAACATCAAATTTAGTTGTAGCCCAATATAATTGAACAAGAGTATTACAGTTTAGCGACAATTCATAATTCACCATTCCATTTGCCACTTTGCATGGAAGTGGTGCTTGTAATATCTTGTTATTATTAGAGTCAATTGTAACAGGTCCGCGTTGTTCAATCAAATCCCTTCTAATGTAAGTTTGAAATACAGATCCATCTAATCCTACTTTTGCTAATTGATATGCTTGCTTTCCCCCAGGTCTTCTTATCTTGGTATTTTTATAAAATGCACTAGAACGAGCAGTTTCATAGTCAATTACTATAGCCATAAAATCAGTCTTTTGATTATTCACCATTGCAGAATCTTTCAAAGCATTACTTGTCTTATCAACATTTTGAATCTTGTTAAATTTAAAATGAAATTACGCTGTTCTTTTTTGCATATATGGTATAAAATAAAATTCTCAATTTTGAATATAATAAAATACTTCTTGTGATTTGAAAATCCTTTGATCTCCAGTAACTTACAAAAATTTTTCAGAGTTTCCAATGTTTCAGCATTGAGACCTCTTTTACTCATAAGTCCAAGGATTTGTTTAACTCTCTTGTCCAAAGAAATTTTATCTTCTTTTTTTGCAGTACTCTGGTTAGTCTCACAATAGCTTGATTCTGGGAATAATGGCAACATCTCTAAATTTATCCCACCACTTTCTAATACTTCATTATCAATAAAATCATTAACTGAAATCAGTTGGATATTTATTCCTTGATCAATGTCGTATGTTGTGTTATGGTTGATATATTTGGGGTATCCTTTTTTTAATTCTATTTTTTCACGTACCTCATTCAACAGTTGAAATCCCTCTAAATTGTGATTTTTGCGGACAGATATCAATCTCTCTTCTCTAGCTTTTTGAGGGATTAAAGCTTTAGATTCGGGCAATAAATTCTTGACAACTGTGTCAGTAGGCATGCCGTTTGTAATCAATTTGCTAATGTAATTTAAAGTGCAGACCGTAATGTTTTTTGCACACCGCTTCTGGTATGATGCAATGTTCACTCTGCTTTCTGCAAGGCAACTATCTGCTACTGTTTTGTTTAATTTTTCTTGGTCTTCTAAAGGGATGTTGGCAATATGTAGTTTACTTCCTGGTCTGTACATATCAACCATTTTTGCCAACTCACTGTTAACCCAAGCACCAAGTGTAACTTTGACTCGCTTAACAATTTTAGATTGTACATCAAGTGGAACATTGGCAAAATTGATTGTAGTAGGATGTGAAACATAACCTCTTACTCTATCTGGCATGCGCGCTGCGCAACCCATGCCTTCAAATCCGTCAAGCTAGGCGGACCTTCAGCTATATAGAGTCATTTATACATATGTAAATAATTTCTAATAAAGCTTGTCGCAGAATGCAATTTATAAAAAAAAACCTTTATACAATCCATGATTGATATCATACTTGTAAAGAAGTTTAATACCCCATTTTGATCATGTAACATTGAGAGAAATGGCCTTATCAACTCATTTCGCTCTAGCAATATCACATGAAGGCCAAGTTTCACTCCATCAGAATTTTGTAAATTTTGTAATTTTACTAACTCAGCTAATCTTTTTATTCTTGAATTTGTTTGTAAATCAGCTGCGCGCTGGGTTTCAATTTCGATATATTCTTCTAGAACAGTTAAAATATGAATAGCTTGGTCAACTTGCATTAAGTTTTGGAACTGTTGTGACACTTTTGTAGTTGGGAAATGATAATATTTACCAAGACGTTTATAAACTAATGCTTTAAGTAAAGGATTTGTAGTATACTCGTTTTTAATACATGTTAATAATGTATAAGAGTCATCTACTCTATTGAAGTCAGCTCGTGCTTCACTTGAATTACAAACAGCTCCATTCATTCCATGGAAAGCACAATACACTGAATAGAATTTTTGGCCTTTATGAACTTTTTCACTGACAGCTGCCATCAATTCACCACTCAACACTTCATTTGAAGCCATATCTGACATTTTGCCAAAAATGAACTGCCACATATCGTACATAATATTACAACCCTTACATAACTCACGTAGATCCTGAATTACTTTATTTGTTGCAGCATTTTTGACTATTGTTGTTTTGTTAGTCAATTCACTCACACTTAACAAATATTTTCTTTCTCTTACATTCTCAGTGTTTGTGATTGCACACAGTACTTGCATCTTGACATGGTTTCTAGTCAAGTCATCAGGATTTAAAAGAACATTACAATGTTGTGTGTTTTGTATATGTTCAAGGTCTCTATACATTACATACTCAAAGGTAGCTTGTTTTACTGTTTCTGGACTGGGTACTGTCCCAATAAGTGTAATATCAAGGTGAGAAAATATTACATTCACACAACTCCAGCAGCTAGATAGTTTGGTATCCTCTTTATTTATTGACATTGCGGGGATATGGAGAAAAAACATGGGTAGACTGTTCCTTTTTGCTCCAACAAATAGAGGTGGATATGGGCTTGGTCATCCCTCCACCTTGATCAAAACTGAAGTTTTTGTTGGGCTTCACAAGTCCTTAAACTCCAACACTGATCCCCATCTCTTCGCCACCACCAAGCAACGATTCATTGACATACAGCTTGCTAACCGGTTGCATGTTCACCCAGCTATGTCCAAAACACGAATTTCTCACACAAATCGTGTAAACTCTTATCTGGTGAACTCGTGCAATTTGCTTTACTCCGCTAATCTGCACATGATTGACAACTCACTGCTGATAAACGCATCTTCATATGTGCTTACCGCTTGTAACAAGCACACAACAGATTCCGAGACTTCGCGTCTTCTCGCTGCCAAAAATATACAACTTCTAAACGACCCTTTCTGGTCTGATGTTGATAATGTTCAACAGCTCTCGGATATCTTAGATGTTGACTTGAAAGATTTCTACAACAGGACAGTGGCACGCACTTTGGTTTCGCCAGACAAAGGTAAAGTTGCACTGTTTCTAGAGGATGCTCGCTCCAATCTCGTTAGACCCACAACTAATGACATAAATAGCGATGGAAATGCTGTCACATGGTACACAGATGGCTCCGCAAACAAAGACAAAACTATTGCCGCTTACGCTGTAGTTAATAGTGATAACTTTGATAAGGTGGAGTACGGTAGAATTCCTGGCATTGCCAACAACTATAGAGCAGAACTGTATGGATTCCTCCAAGCTTTAAGACGCTCCAGAGATGGTCAAAATGTCACCGTTATGACTGACTGTCTCTCTGGGATTGAAGCAGTTCACAGCTTCTCAAAGCTGAGCTCTTTAGAAGAAAAACTCCGAGTGTGCGACCATCAGCTTCTCTCTGCCATTATTTCAGAGAGGAATCGACTCACAAGCTGCGAGTTCATTTATGTTCAGGCCCATGCCAACATTCCTGGTAATGAAGCAGCGGATGAATTTGCAAAGCTGGGACTTAACAACCACTACATCAACGACATCAGTCCTTCATCCTCACTTCTTTTCGACATTGTTTGCAAAGGTGAAGTTCCACACTCCTCTGTTCGTAGTGCTGTTTCCGACTACCTTCTATCCACCATCTCCAACTCCTCTGACTACAAATATAATATTCTCCATGATGAATATAATATCAAAGCCAGCGTCAACACCAACCTTATGTCGCGACCCAAACAGATTTTCCTCCTCCGTCTCCGTTCCAATCAACTCTGCACACTCTCTAAAATGCAGTATTGGGACGACAAGAATCAAATAATCAACACCAAATGCCCAAGGTGTTGCTTGCAACATGAGGACCAAACCCATGTTCTTCTAAATTGTCGCAGAAACTTGCCATACACATATGATGCAATGCGATCAATTAATGAACTGATTCGCAGCAATTTGCTGCCAGGTTCACTTATAAAGGGCTCATTTAAATTCTGGGGTCTTCCTTTTACACTGTACCAGAGTGGTTTTGATTTTGACGAACATCCTATGACTGACAAGCGTAAAGCTACTATTTATGCTAGTCTACTTGGTTACACTAGTATGGATGTAGTTAAGCGTTTTTCTAGTAAGATACCAGTCAAAAAGCCACTCCAAGTGTTGAGTAAGATATCAACCATTTTGATGGAGACCTCTTACTCCATCTGGCACGCGCGTTGCGCAACACACGCCATCAAATCCGCCAAGCTAGGCGGGCCTTCGGCTGTATAGAGTCATTTATAAATATGTAAATTTATTCTAATAAAGCTTTTCGCAGAATGCGATTTATACAAAAAAAAACATTTTTATTCATCATGTTATTATAGGAGGATGTGGTCACTATTTGGTAACTTGTCTCGATTTAGCATTGAAATGCTGTAGAATTTTTGATTCTTTTTATGGAGACAGTGCTGTGTGTGCAAATAGGCTGCAACAATGCTGTAATTATGTGTTTTATTTAACTCAAAGGGCTATAAGTGATTTCAATCCCAGTGGTTATAAAATTTTTTCGAAGACACCACACCACAAGGTATTCTAGAGTGTAGCATATATGCTTATTTTTATGTGCTATGTATCTTGAAGAAAGATAATGAGCAAATTTTATTATGACTATCCCCACCAGTAGTACAAAAGATACGTGCTCAAATTCTACATTGTTACATTCATGCGCCACAAATTGTACTAAATTAATTAACCATGTTAATGTTTATTGCTGCTTTTAATTTAATGTTTGTCAGAGTACTCATTTGGTATAAAAACGTCAAGAATTTTATTACGATATACACCTTTGCAGCTTATTATGTTATCGTAGTACTATGCAATTATTGCACAGACAATAAACTATTTGCATTTCTGGACACTATATCATCACCCTCTATATCTCTCTCTCGTCTGTATCCTAAATTGTTATTGAACAGTTTGGTGTTGGGCAGTACCTGTGTTACAGCTTGACTCCGCGTGACTGCTTGAGAGGACCTCGCAAATTGAGTCGTTCATACATATGTTGAATTAAATTGAGCAACATACTACAGCACAAGATTTGATTTGTCATCGTTGTTCGTCGTCATCGTCTCCGTTTGTGGTCCACGTTGTTTATTGTGAAGAGTTCGGTCTGAGCACTAAAGTAAGAAGTAAGCAACCAGAACAATCTTTTATTATTATTTCGCATTGTGTTAAAAGTGAATTCCGAGTATATATATGATTGATCCTCAAATATGTTGTTGAAGATTCAACAAGTATTCAGAGTTCAAAGATCAATTAAATATTGTAAGTTGTTGCTTACAACACTCCGCCACTCACAGGTTCCTTGGCAACAAGCTTCCTTCTTCTTCGGTGTGGTTGATACAGGGACTTGAATAACTTGCTTTGGAGCCTGCGCTTTTACCAGTCTTCTTGGTCTGATAGGTGTGCTGGAGACTAGCGTTGGAGTAATTTGTTTAGGAATGTCGACTCCTGGTACACGCTGTTGATCTTCTTCCTCCTCAATTTTGTCTTCGTCTGAGCTGTCGTCACTTGGTACATAGTCTTCATCTCTAACATAATCTATACCTTCGTCTAGCTCAATCTCTTCTTCTTCTTTATCTTCATCCAGCAGTTCTTCTCCTTGCTTCAATTCAATTTTCTTCAGGAAATTCGCTGGAGCGTTAAATGCATATTTCTTACCTTTGATTTCATATTGGTTGTTCTCTAGAACTTGTCATACGACGAATGGTCCAGTAAAWCTAGGAWSWGATTTATCATACATCTCTTTAATTTGTTTGGTTAACTGCTCCATAAAGTACTTGTCGTGACATGTTGATTCACAATCAAAAGTTGTTCTTCAGTCAATCTGGTTCTTTACAATAGTTTCACTTCAATTATTTGATTTACCTTTTCACAACCTAGTTATTCGAACATTGGAAGACATGCCACTAACTAAGAGGAAGAGTACGTCAACTCCAGTTAAATCAAAGACACCCATCAAGAAGGCCACACCTGCGAAACAAACGCCTACTAAGCCTACACCAGCAAAAAAGACACCATCCAAAGACGTCCCCAAACAAAAGACTCCCATTAAAGCCACAGCATCAAAACCCGCTACATCTTCATCAAATAAGAAGAGAAAGGTTGAAGAGCTACAAGAGGAAAAAGACTCAAGTGAAGACGAAGAGGATGATATTGAAAATGAACAACTACTCGGAGCAAACGATATCGATAACATGGAGTCAGGATCCGATGACGATGATGACGAAGATGGTCAAGATAGTGATAATGAATATGCACAGGATACAAAGTTCGAACAAATGATTCAATCAAGAATCGATGAAAGAAAATCACTTCCAAAAAGACAACAGGCAGAAGACGATGATGACTTTTTCAGAAAAAAGGGTGCAGCTGACGAGGATTCTGACGATGAGGAGGACTCTGATGATGACGAACCATTAAACAAGAAACAAAGAACTCAAGATCAAGATTCGGACCAAGAACCAGGTGATGATGATGATGATAGCGAAGACGACGATGATTTGACAGAGTTGGAAAGAGAAGCAAAAGAACTAGACGACGAGCAAAGACAAATCCTGATCGATGCCAACCTTGAACTACAGGACCAAGCCAAACAACAAGAAAAACCATCCCTCCTCACAGATTACACAAAAGCACACGAAAATGACGAACAAGTCGACGAAGACAACATTGACATTCTTGGCATCGGAGAGGACATTACCAAAGTACATGCGCGCATCATGGAATCACTCAGAGTGTTGGGTAACTTTAAGGAATTGAGAGAAGAAGGATTCAAGAGGTCCGATTATTTGGATCTGCTCAAGAAGGATCTGTGCAAGTACTATGGATACGTTCCGGAGCTGATCGAATTGTTCATCGGCATGTTCAGCGTGCCAGAGTTGATCGAATTCCTAGAAGCAAACGAGGCACCGCGTCCGCTCACCATTCGCGCCAACGCACTCAAGACGAGAAGAAGAGAATTGGCACAATCGCTCATCAACAGAGGAATCAATTTGGATCCCATGGAGGCATGGAGCAAGACCGGATTAAAGATTTTGGACGCGAACGTGCCCGTGGGAGCCACGCCAGAGTACTTGGCAGGTCACTACATTATTCAAGGTGCATCGTCCTTGTTGCCAGTGATGGCGCTAGCACCCAAACCAAAAGAACTCATCTTGGACATGAGCGCTGCACCTGGAGGAAAGACCACATACATTGCCAGTTTGATGAAGAACACTGGCGTCTTGTTCGCCAACGACGTATCGCCCACTCGTAGCAAGGCCTTGGTGGCCAACATTCACAGAATGGGCGTCAGAAACGCAGTGGTGTGCAACTATGACGGCAGAGATTTGCCAAAGATCTTGACGCCTCTGGACAGAGTGTTGTTGGACGCACCGTGCAGTGGTTTGGGCGTCATCTCTCGCGATCCAAGCGTCAAGGTCAGCAAGGGCGTGGACGACGTGACCGAGTGCGCTCAGCTGCAGAAGGAACTATTGTTGAGCGCCATCGATTGCATCAATCCGAACAGTGTTACCGGTGGATACGTGGTCTACTCCACGTGTAGCGTCAGCATCGACGAGAACGAATCAGTGATACAGTATGCGCTCAAGAAGAGAAACGTAAAGATTGTGCCCACTGGATTACCGTTCGGAAGAGATGGATACGTGAGAGTGGGTCAAAAGATCTTCGACAAGGACATGGCGCACGCCAAGCGCTTCTATCCACACGTGCACAACATGGATGGTTTCTTTGTGTGCAAGTTGCAAGTGTTGAAGAGCGGCGTCAAGATCGAGAACGAAGAGGAGGCCAAGAAGCAAAAGAGAATCGAAAAGAGACAAGTGGAGGCCAGGAGACAACAAAAACAAAAGAATATCGACGAGCAAAACAAGAGAGAGCAAAAGAATAAGAAGTTGTTGGAAGAGGCCGTCAAATCCACTGGTAGTTTGGCTGCTGGTAAGAAGGCCATGGAGGAGAGGAGAGATGCCATTAGAAAAGAGAGGCCTTTCAGAACAACAAAGCAGAATAACAAGTGGAGAGAAATTGGCACAAGGAGGAAGCAACCAAAAACAACAATGGTTTAATGATGGTGTTGATTACAATAAATACGTTTTTAGAAATTGCCAAAAATGAAGTGTTGGGTGGTTGTCATCTTGTTTGTTGGATGGGTGTGTTGTGGTGATGTGAATATCGAGAGCAGTTATTATCCTAGTCGTGACGTTTTATCGGTGAGCCTTCAGTTTACGTTGAATGTGATTTTGAGAGATGTTGGACTGGTGTTTCAAAGTGTTTCGGATCAGCAGTTTATGATTTGGTTTGACTCTCACTCGGTGCAAAGGACATCAACAATCACCTCTCCAATATTTTTAAGATCAAAAATGTCGGGGTCGCTGTTGAATCCAGTGTTTATCAAAAAGGAACAGTTCTTACTTTCGGTTGGATTTAATACTAGTTCCCTGAGTGCTACTGATGTTGCCTACTTGTATGCTGATGCAGACCAATTTCAAATGTCAACAAATCAAAAGGGATTATATTCAATTGGACAGATTCCACTTCAAAATGGCACCATGTTTAACTGCACCAGTGCTGTACCCTTGTCCGAATCCTCCCAAACAGCTTCCATTTCTTATCAATCCAACAAAATTGTTGCACAGTTTGATGTTGATTCTAATAGCTCTACGCTAACACTGAATGGGCTCACACTAGTATCTCCAGACAATTTGTACACTTATGTGATCAATGGTGACAGAAGCATCAAGATTGACATTAAAACAATTGGTAAGCATCTACATCTACACTATTAACCATCCATAGTAAACAAATACACAATCAACGTTTCGCCAGATCAACAAAATCAACTCATCTCGTACGAAACAATTACCAGTGGCATAGGAACCTCTCCAAGTACAACTGCAACATCATTCATATGCACAGGGTCATGTCTCAAAAGAAGTCAATTCTGCCCACTCTGTGACTGGTCCCTCCATCAACACAACACGCTCCCCACAACCTACAACACATTTCTCTTAGTAGGATCCATTCCCTCCACCAACTCTATACTATTCAACATTACCGCTTATCAAAACAATCAAACTCATGCAAATGGTGTCATGACAGGTGATGGATCCAAATCTTTATTGACCGGACCAAAAGTACAAATCACTCTTTCATCCAAACAACCATTAGGATTAAACTATTGTATTGCCATTCCATCATCAAGCGCCAGCACCTACTCTGATTGGATCGCTTACCCATCGAGTGTGACTGGTAGTGATTGCTCTGGTATATTCAGTTCATCAACATCATTTGTATCACAGAGTAACCGCTGTACGAGTGCTTATGGGACATGTTCTGGAAGAAATACATTATCATTTGTAAATCAAAAATATGGAAAAATGTTTATTGTGTCTAATTCTACTGTTGTTTCATCTGGTGGTACCATTACAGTAAAACCACTTGCTAGTAGTGTTCTAAGTGTTTACATGGATCCAAGTGTTGTTGTGTTTTATGAACCAATAATAAAGTACTCTGGTTATCGCGTCATCATCTCCAACGATAGTAGCAGTTATACTCTTGCGAGCGTATCTGTTAGTGCAGCGAATGTTGGTCAAGTTGGTGGTATGTTTCATTGTAAGATTGTTTGTCCGATCAGTGATTCTCCAGTGTTGATGGACTCTTCTACCAAATCTGCTTATGTGGATGCGGGGTCCAGTTTTGATTTTAGCTTCGACATGTCGAGTTCTGTGGTCGAAGATCAAAAAATGTATTTTACATCATGTAGCATACAATTAAGTGTCGTGAAATTTCCGTTGTGGAGCTCGGTGGGTAAGGTTGCTTCTGCTGCTACTAATATCACGACGTGGTATGGACGATTTAAGAATCCTTGTACTGTGAATTTTCCAACTGCAAAAATGTCGACCAATCCTCTTTCAAGGGTGTTACCTTCAACAATAACTATTGGCAAGGCTTATAATATAACTGCGCACTATTCTTCTGGATCCATTGTCTTGTCAATGCAAGTCATCAACACTGGCACTGTGCAGGGAGTGTTTAATTCGTTCCTCAAGTGCGATTTCATTGTAAAATCATTGCAGGTCAATAAAAGTATGATTGTAGATGGTGGGTCGAATCAAATGATCGTGTCTAATTTAGACTTGACTAGTTTTGACGTGGATCAAATTGGAACAAGGTCCATTTCGTGCCTGTGGGACTATTATGTTACGGGACCAGACAGTCAATGTTGGGTTCAGTTATACTACTATGACCAGTTTATAATTGATTTAACTGACAAGGGTGTGAATGGATACATCAAACGATATAATAGTTCGATTTATACTGGAATGAAATATTCTAGCTCAGAACAAAGTATGAGAGCTGCATTTGGAGATCATCCTTATTCCATTTTGGTTCTATACTCTGTGATAACTACTGTGGGGTGTCTTTTGGCGAGCACAATTATTTTAAGGGTTATTCTCCGGATCTGTCGTTGACGAGTGGTATGATTTTTTTGGTGAACATCAGCCATCAATCCTTTATATTCCTGTTTAACTGACCCTTGTAAGCGATTAAGAGCTTTAATAAACTCCTGTTTGATTTAATTATTGAGTGACTGATTTTGTTTCCGTAGGTTTATTCCTCTGATTGTGAATATCTCTCTTTCGCCCAAAGTTGTCCAATTTCATTTTGTAAATTTGCGCGTCCTTCTTTGTCAACCATTTAAAATTTGATCCTACGAGCACTGATATGATTGCTAATAAGAATGGGACTCCTACCAACAAAAATCATTCTTTAGAAGAAACAGGTTCAGAGCTAAGAGAAAAGATTTGGCTAGATGCTTGGTATGATCCACTAGCCAACATTACAGCAAGTTCTTCGTGCATGACATTTTGTGACGTCAATGGCGATGGAGATCACAAATTTGTTGTGGCATCCTCATCTGCAAATCCTTTGATTAATGGAGGAAGTACAGGACTGCCAATCAATAAAATGAGAGTATATAAAGGTAACAGAACTAACATCGAGTAGTATTAATATTATTAAGGAACACAGGTTGTAAATGAAAGTGTCATTCTAGAAGAACCTGTAGCTGTTTGCTCATACTACAGTGACCTAAAGATGCCAAGAAAATCCATAATAGCAGTTGGTTGTGGGAGTTTTGTGTTCCTGTACAGAAACTTGCAACCCTTTTTCAAGTTCACCATACCACCAATAGTAATTGACCCTGATGAGTTGGCGATTTGGGCCAAGTTAGGCAGTGGAAAATATGATGAGAAGACTGGTTATGACGAACTATTCAAGCTAAGAGATTTAAACAAGCAGCTTAGCATTAGAAGTTATGAATTATTGAGCTTGACTGAAAGAGAAGAGATTAAAAATTTAATCAATCAACGCAAAAATACTCCCCTAAACACACAGGTATATTTATTTTAAATTGACTTCTAATCTATAGAACATTCTTACTTGTATGACTGTCTTGAAAAAAGATAAGGATGAGGTGGATGCAATTGGGTGCTTGGTTTTAGGAACGGAGAGCAAAGCGGTTATGATTCTAGATCCCTCAGGCTCATCGGTTCTCAAAAAATTTCAGCTTCAGAACGTTCCAGTTTTCATGGTTACGCACGGCGCGTATGACAACGACTATAGAGTCATTATA
The DNA here is from genome assembly GCA_026419775.2 of Acrasis kona. Lineage (NCBI taxonomy): Eukaryota > Heterolobosea > Eutetramitea > Acrasida > Acrasidae > Acrasis > Acrasis kona. The sequence goes on from JAOPGA020000697.1 coordinate 18,243, forward strand.
GCTTGCAGAAATGGAAGCATTTATACATTGAAAGGAGATGACATTAGCGGCGTTGTGATCGAATTGGACTCCCAGCCCTGTGGAATGTTGAGAATAGAAAAGAGCATTGTAGTGGGTACCATGAACTGCGTGTTACATTACTACCATACAAGAGGGAAAAAACAATACTCCGTATATTTACCTTCTAACATCAAAAACATGGAACTACTAGACATGAAAGCACAGCGTAATGTAAAATGTGTAATTGCCTTCCTTGAAAACAATGAGCTTCGAATTTATAATGGGAAGACGCTAATTCATACCATTGCTACTGTCGACCAGGTAGTTGGAATGTGCTTTGGAATCTATGGTACAGAGCCAAATGTATTAGCATTATCGTATAGAAATGGTGGTGTTGAATTTAAAATGGTGTCTCGTGTTGCAAAGCTGGAGAACACTGGAAAAGGAGGACCGCCACCAGAACAAGAAATACCATTAAAACTACCTACCAGAACAAAAATATATATGGAACAGACGGAGAGGGAAAAGGAGCATGCAACAGATATGCATAGAGTATTTCAGAAGGAACTTTGTAAACTTCGCTTGACTACTGCCAGGGCATATGTCAAGATACTTACGGATGGACAGGGACCTGTTAGTCAATCCAACCACATGACCGGAGGTAGTATTCGACTGAATGCAACAGTTTCTGGACTAGGTCCATTGTTCAAGATAAGAATGACTATTACCAACACTGGCCAAAAGGCAATCACAAGAATACCTGTTGTATTTATATATAACCAACAAATCTATTTGATGAAGCAAAGTATTATTGAAATCCCTGCTCTTATACCACAGGTTCAATACAAGATGGGCTATGATGTGCTACAAATCGACGAGACGGCCGGTTCGGACAGCATCAGAATTTTGCTGTGCACGCCACAGTCAGCAATACCAGTGATTACTGCAGTGGTCAATATGCCATTAACAGATGCATTAGTTGGAAGTGTTCCTCAGACAGCGATGGGTCAACAAAGATAAAAAATGTTTTAATTTAATTCTTTTTCATTGGTAAAGGATCTAGACATTCCATCATTTCTATTGAGTTTCCACGTATAACCTTGATTGTGATTAAAAATGTTAATTGCCAACTTACAACCATCCCAAGACTTTCTTTGGTCTCATCCTCAACCGCATTCTCTATCGTCAAGTTCATGAATTGATCATATCCGCGAAGAACACCTGTTACCCTTCTGTTACCGCTTAACTTCACTAAAAAAAAATTAGAAAAAGGTTTATTGTCGAGTACCGGTAAGTCTCTTCTCCATATATCTTTTAAGCTCAGGGTGGTGTGTTCCTTGGGGCATCTTGTTATCAACGATTTGATTGAATCTCTAGTTGCTTGTTACAACTTTCTTTGCTTTGGAAGCCCAGTTCTCTGGCAGACAGAGATTTGATTATGTCAGAAACAACGGAATCAGGAACACCCACAACACCAAAAATACCGCAGTCGCTTTCATTGGAGGATGTGCAACCAATAAGACTATCAAAACAAGTAGATAACGCACTCGCTGCAGTGCTTCCGTCAGGGGATGTATTCGACTCGCCATATTTTGATCCTGTTGAGTATATTAACCAAATATTCCCAAATGAACAATCTCTAAACGAGAATCTTGAGACATTTGCTTTAAAAGTCAAGAAAAAGATTCATACCGTTGATGAGGAGATTCTATCTAGCATTAGGCGTCAAAGCACAGCGGGCTATCAGGCAAAGAAGGATCTTGATGAAGCCAAGACAACAATACGCAGTCTATTCACAAAAGTCAGCGACATTAAACAAAAAGCAGAGCAATCAGAAATGATGGTACAAAAAATAACCAAAGACATTAAAAGCCTTGATTATGGAAAGAGAAATCTCACCCAAACCATTACAGCACTTGCCAATCTAAGAGTGTTAGTCAGCGCTGTAGATCAGTTGGGAACGCTCACAAACAAGAGACAATATGCCGAAGTGGCCAACAAATTAGGGGCCGTTAATCAACTCCTGACCACGTTCGACCAGTACAAGGACATTGCCAAAATAAAACATTTGAGAGTCATGATTGATGAGATTAGGAAGAACTTGGCTGCACAGATCACCGACGACTTCAAGTCAATGGAACGACTCCAATCCGAGGGACGCCCCGAAGCACTTTTACATGATGCCTGTCTAGTTGTAGATCAATTATCCGAGAGCGTCAGAGTGGCTCTAATCAAACAGTTTGTAAAACAACAAATCGACTTGTATCGCATGATGTTCAGGAAAGGCAAGCAAGAGTCCAAACTGGACGAGATCAAAAAGAGGTAAGCAATCATTTCATAATTGTGTCTAACCGTCGTAGGTTCAATTGGTGCAAGAAGAAACAAAATGACTATCAAGAGAGATATTCTCAAGTATTTCCGGAACATTGGTGCGTGCCACAAGAACTCACTCTAGAATTCTGCTTGGCCACCAGAGAAGACATTAGCGAAGTGTTAAAGACCAATCGCGACACTCTATCAGCAAAAGTGCTACACAAAGCAATCATCCACACCATCAAATTCGAAGCAGAGATGCACAAAAAGTACCACGTTGGCTTCCAAGATCAAGATGCAATTCATTACGAAAAGTCGCCCAATTCACCAGACATTGACGACGAAGAGGACAAGATCAAGTGGAAATTGGAACAAAAATTAAGAAGGATGCAAAAAGAACGCGACACTCAAAAATCAGCATCCCAACTATCCGAAGCATCCAACGCACCGACGGCACCAAAGAAGGGATTCCAGTACAACTTCTCCGGTTTAATCTCCACTTGCTTCGAAGACTACATGAACACGTACCTTACCTTTGAAGATCAAACCATGAGCCAGACCATCACGAAAATCTTGGAAAGAGAAACATGGGGCGTCAACATGGAATACAACAGCAGCGAAGATTTGTTCATCTACGTCACCGAGAGCATGAACGCATGCACCAGCTTCAGCAAGGGAAAGATTTTGTATCGATTGAGCGATCAAGTGTGGAAAAAGTACTTGCGCAAGTATGCGGAGGCATTGACCAATAAACTAACGGCGCTCAAGGTACAAACCACCAACACGTCCAAAGAAGCATTCAAGTTCGACATTGCTTCGCTCAGGGACATTATCCATCAATCATCGCGCGACGACAGGGACAAGGACAATCAGCACCACATGTTGTCGTTGCCCAGACTGACCGATGCAGAAGAGAGCGCTGCGTGTTATGTGATTAGCATTGCTGACTATTGTCAACAAAATATAGAGAGCGTCGAGGATGAGCTCAAGTCCATACTGGAGGAACCATTCAGCAATCAAGTGGATCTATCCCAAGAACAAGCAAAGTTTTATACCGTGTTAAAGTTGGGAGTGGACGTGTTGATCATGAACGTGATGAACACCATCGAGATTGAGCTCAATAATAAAATGTTAAAGATTAATTGGAGCACGTTCGAGGACACTGGGGATCAGAGCGAATACGTGAGCAGTATTTGTGGATTCTTGAACGAGAGCGTGCCCAGTATTTGTAACCATCTACCGTTGTCTAGATTTAAGTTCTTTTGTGATAATTTGGTGGTGGTGTTTTGGCACGTGTACATTAGTTACATTTACAAGTGTAAGCGATTGAGCGATATGGGCGCCAAGCAAATACAGATGGACGTTATTAGCACCAGTAGCTTCTTCAAGAACTTGATCAATTTGGGAGATCCTACTCGATTCGATGAGGATGAAGTGGCTAGCTTCCACAAGAAGGTGGAGAGCAAGAGCAACAAGGCTTATCATATTTTGAAATTGGCCAGCACGCCTTCTGATTTGTTGCTGCAGCATTACAAGAATTTGGTGCCTGATGGGGATGTGCAGGACTTGTACAAGATTATGGATTTGAAGGGAATGGATCATCAGGACAAGAAGGAATTGGCGCAGCGCTATGTCAAGGAGGGTGGCGATGGCGTGATTGTTCCGACGCCAGAGCTATCTCAGCCTCAACAGCAGCAGCAACAACAGCAGCAGCAACCTCAGAAGAATGATTTGATGGCTTTGATGAGGAGGAATGTGAAGGATTTGTTCTAAATGGAAATGTGTTTTTTTTAAATAAATGTAAATCGTTTAAAAAAGTATGTGACGTTTGACAATGTGTTCACTGTCACTCAACTCCCAACCAAACACAATATGACACTGACATTTCTCTACAAAACACATAAGACGTTAACATGGCCAAAGTAGAGACATGCAAGATTGTTGCTGTAGGAGACGGAGCTGTAGGTAAAACCTGCTTGTTGATGGTATGTGAAGTGAGTGATGGTGAGGTTGTATAACTATTGTGTAGGTCTATGCAAACAACGAGTTCCCCGACAAGTATATTCCAACGTAAGTTGTACGTGTTTCCTTTTCTAATCCCTAGTGTTTTTGAGAACTACGATACTAGAGTTAAGCACAATGAAAAGATTATCAGCATGTCCTTGTGGGATACTGCTGGTCAAGAAGAGGTTTGGCATTTATCCTTATTATTGTTGACACGTGATAGTACGATCAATTGAGATATCTTTCATACCCCAACGCCTCAATCTTTTTAATCTGCTTCTCCCTTATCTCACACACATCTCTTGAGAATGTAAAGCACAGATGGATCAAGGAATTAAACGAGAAGGTACTTAGCTCCATGCTTCTTTCCATTTCTAAATGTTATAGTGTACTGGCCAAAAGTACAAGATTGTCCTAGTGGGAACAAAGAGTGATGCAAGAGATGACCCCAACATTGCCAATAACCTAAAGAATGATAAAATTGTCACCGCCGAAGATGGCAAGCGGGTGGCCGCTGAAATTCAGGCCGTAGAATACATTGAGACATCAGCCCTCACTCGTCATAATGTACAAAAAGTTTTTGAGTGTTGTCTAGAGACTTGCTATGGAAAAAAGAAATCCGAGACTGGTGCAAAATCACCCTCTGGTACAGAAAAGAAGAAGTGTACAATCTTGTAAAAGAACTTTTTATGAATGTTTTATTCGCTGTTACTCATTTTTATGTGTTTGTGAAAAAGCTTGAATTAACCCTCAATGTGAGACATAAAATCTCATGTTTCGCTAATCTATTCACTCATCCCTTTCTTCAAGGGTTTCTTGATGTGGCATAAAGATTCATTCACAACTAACCTGTCGGGGTTTCCAACAATTATTCCATGATTGACAGTTCAAATTAGTTATCGTTAATGAACGGTCAACTTACTAGATTACCATGACGTACAAGGATGGATACACTGACACGACAGCATCTATAAGCGCATCAGATAAACACTTACTTGGAACACTTGAATCACCGACATATTCTCATGACTCAAGTACAAATTCACGTTCTAATAGTACAAATGGAAACCATTCCGAGATTCACACTGAAGACGATTTGCCCTCACGTTTGTTGACTCAGCTTTTAGATAATAGTGCCGTTGAGGTATGAACAGGAGTTAACAAAAGCATTAATTTTCAAGTTAAAAGATGATTGGACGTGTCCACCAACACCACAAATATTCGTGTCTGGAAAATTGTATCAATTATGCTGTAGTTTAATTGGTTCGTTCAAAATGAAAGATGTTGAAGGCTACTATAAGCCTGGTTGTAAATTGCAAGACCGATATGAGGAGGAATTGAAAAGATACATTGCTCTCAGTCGGGTAATTTGATCCTTTCGTAGACAAACATAACATGTTCGTAGATATCGTTCGACCACAGTAATGTTGTGCACCAGCAGATTGTTTGCACCTACTACAGACACATTCTACCCAATGACAAGGAAGGAATATCGCCCAATCGCTCATCATCCAAAAGACAATTATTATCTTGTAAATGGGAGAAGATTGGATTTTTAGGACCCGACCTCAACACTGAATTTAGAGGAGTTGGTATATTTGGTGCGATAATGTTGTTGTATTTATCAACATACTATGAAGATTTTTTAAAGCACATGTTCGAAACCTCGAATGAGCCAGGTCACGTATGTTGTTTGTACATTATATATTCAAACTGTTTAGTCGTTCCCACTCTCTATATCAATCTTACACATTCTCAACACCATCATCCATACCATCAAAAGTGGACACATGAATGAATTTATCAACAACAAAAAGAGTTCGCTCACAGTAATACAATTACTTTTGGTATCCATTTGTGAACATTTCATAATCATTTGGAGACGTGGAAATTATGTAGAGTCGGAGTTTCATACCGTGATACACAACAAGATTGAAGAAGCTATTGAGACTGAATGGGTTGATATTGTCAAGGCTCACGTAGAGCCGACCAACAAGAAGAAATTACAACCTGATACTCTTAGGATGGTGTAACATAAAAATGTATTTTTATTATTTATACATGGTCTTCTTCATCTTGGTTGATGGAATTTCAAGTGTGCATCAATGTCATAATCTGCTTCAGGCGTATCCATTACGACGTATTCTCCAACTCTCGGCGAGCGATTTAGTATGAGGCTAGACTTGGGCCTTTGAGTAGATGAGAATGGTCTTGCAGTTGGAGGACGTAGAGGAATCATTGGTCCCATCACTGGTTTGTTTCTTGGACTTGGTACCAACTCTTCGATCGATGAACTATCGGTAGAATCTGGAGACCCGTTCGGACTAAAGTGCGGTGTCTCTTCGGTGACAGGGTGCACCTTCTTTTTCTTGCTCGACTGGTACTTGCCTACAAGGATGACGGCAACCACGATCAGCGCAATCACAACGAGGATAGCCAAACAAGCAATTATCGATCCAATTACAATACCAACGATGCTGACTTGTACTTCTGAACTTGGCTTCCCATAGACGGTACTATTTGATGTAGGGAGTGGTGCCACAATTCCATTTGGACATGTTCCTAATTGACACATGACTCCCATCCTAGACATTCTTATGGTCATCACCTGTGTCACGTTGGTCGAGGTGGCCTCCACATTACGTACCTTCCTCGCTGAACTAATGACCCCAGAGCTCAGCACATTACTTTGTGTAATACTCAAGTAATAGGATTGTTGGAAGAAGGTGATTGGATTAAATGTTTCTGGAACGAATTGTAGATAGCAAATTGGAGTAGAAGCAGTGGAGTTTACGTCAAACAAATCTGCCCTCACCCTCCAAGATGATTTATCCACCTCTGGGTCGAATCCTGAGCCAACTCCAGGTCTCAACATGCGAATCACCAACTTGAGAGTATTGTTGGTGCTCATAAAGTTGCAACCGATTGCTATAATCTTTGATGTAGAATTGGATGTAGTGTTTAGTCCCAACAACAAGTATTGGTTGTTATTAAAATCAATCGTCAGCGAAGTGTACAGCCACGTCAATGCATCTGCACCCAACAGCCATTCCTCTATGATGCTTCCCATATTGGTACGTTCCTTGTCAATCTTGAAATTGACAAAGCCTTGTTGGTCAAGGAATGGCGTACTATTGGTGGACGCTAAACCTCTTCTAAGCTTTACAGCACTGGGTGGCATGCTGCTGGTCATGATGAGCACGTCATTTTCTTGTGAGGTTGTGGCTGCACCTGAGCAGCCAGGGGCTGTGGAGGGCACAATGTTTTTAGGATCAGAAAAGTCTAGCATCAATCCTACAGTGTCCTTGTCCAAGTAGGTAAATGATAAAGACAGTGGATTGGAGAGATAGGTGAGTCCTCCGTCAGGTGATACATCCAAAGATATAATAGCATCGCTTAATCCTGTGTAGAGTGGTACTGGACATGATAGCGATCCAGAACTGGTAACAGTACCTCCAGTGTTGAGTACAACGGTGCCGCTGGATGATTGATATGTGAATCTACAAACAGGATTTGTGAACGTGGTGGGACCAAAACCTACGAGGATATTCTGGCCGTATACTGCGTATGAAGGTGATATTGAAACGATAGTATTGTTGGGATAGATGGTGGTGTTGAGTGTGATGGGTGTTAGTGTTGGTGTGATGGTGGGAGTGGGTGTTGGGGTGAGTGTTGGTGTAGAAGTAGGAGTGGATGTTGGTGTTCTTGTAGGAGTTGTAGTTGGTGTGGGGATTGATGTGGGTGTTGAAGTTGGTGTAGAGGTAGGGGTAGGAGTGAGGGTTGGAGTTGTGGTAGGTGTCGGCGTTAAAGTGGGTGTGTTGGTAGGAGTTGTGGTCGATGTATGGGTAGGAGTTGGAGTAGGAGTTTGTGAAGGTGTGGGAGTAGGAGTGTTGGTAGGAGTTTGTGAAGGTGTAGGAGTGGGTGTAGGAGTTTGTGTGGGGGTGGGTGTAGGAGTAGGGGTTGGTGTAGGAGTCGGAGTTGGAGTGGGTGTAGGAGTGGGTGTAGGTGTTTGTGTGGGAGTAGGAGTTGGGGTTTGTGTGGGAGTAGGGGTCGGTGTGGGAGTAGTGGTTACAGCTGCTCCACAATAAAATCCATAATAACCAGTAGTACAGTTACAAACATCGGGCGCAACACAAGTACCATGAGAGCTACAAACAATACTTAATTGCGAACTCACTCCACCACACAATATATATTCGCAATTGTTGCCAGTATATCCAGCACTACAATTACAAGTATTTAAGCCGGTACAAATACCTCTGCCACTACATACCGTAGCATTAGTGGATACAATTCCACCACATGATGGGAATTGACAATTGTTTCCATAATAACCAGCATCGCAAATACACGAAGAAGGAGCCGAGCACACTCCATGTCCACTACACACCGATGCATCATTTGAACTTTTACCTGAACATATGGGGTATTGGCATTGTGATCCAGCATAGTTTGATGTACAAACACACTTGTTAGCCGCTACGCACGTTCCATTTCCACTGCATACGCTCGCCTTATTTGCTTGTATTCCATAACAAATTGGAATCTCACATTGTGATCCAGTATAATTAGCATTACATACGCAACTATTATATCCTACACATGTTCCATTCTTGTTATTGCAAACACTGTTGCTATTCTCCAACTGACCATAGCAAGACATTTGACCACATGTGGGACCAAAGTATCCAGTCGTGTTTGTTGATCGTGGATATATAATCACGGTAAACTGTCTTTGTTGCTTTGGAAGCGATTGATCTTGATTGGAGGCTGGTGATGGTGGGTAGGACTCGATGAATCTAGTGTTTGCACCAAAGTGAGAAA
>JAOPGA020000699.1:0-13439 GCA_026419775.2 Acrasis kona
AGTTTTTTCGTTGAGGTGTTGTTGTTGGTGGAGATTGTGGTCTCTCTGGTGATGGAGTCGGTCTGGGTTGAGTTAGTTTTTGTTGTTGTTTTTTGTAACGGATCGTGGAGGTTGCATGGATGAATGAGTGATTGATGGGGACGAATTATTACTTCCACTTCCATTCAACAAGTCCCTATCCAATAAATTATCTAACGAAGAATTTGATTGTTGTGAGCTCTTTCTTTTTCTCTTCTTTCCTTCTGCCTCTCTTATAGTGCGCTCGCTGGCCCATAAATTCAACACAGTGTCAACAGTGATGATTAAATATTCTGTTTCTGGTGTCGGTTTAAAAATGCTGACATTCTTTAAAAGTACTACGCTTCCCACTGTTGTGATGGCCTTCCATTTATCAATGGCAGATCTGCTCACCATGGCCCTGATGGTTCTGGATGAAGGTTGAATGTTAGAGACGACGCTTTTTCCGCTCGAGTTCCATTCTACGTTACATTCATACTCGCCCATGAGAATCATGGCGGCACTATTTGTATCGTAATTCAAAATGTGACGAACTACTAAACCAAGAACAGGAACAGGAGAAGTATAATTTCTTAGGTCCACAATGTACGCAATGTTTTTGCCCTCCAAGTGGTTCTTTTGTTTTTTACTATTACTGCAAACAAAGCTCACCATCTCCTTCCAAGCAGATGTTTCCTGCTCGAGATCCTTTACGGGTGCTTTTGGTCCATCCAACTTGGATGGACTATCATCTGCAACTCCATTCGAGTTTCTTTTGCGTCTCTCCCTTCTCTCTCTTCGTTCCATGAGTTTTTGATAATATTGTTGTTGCTCTTCTTTGCCCTTTTCCAAATAGTCGTCTGATTTTAAATGAGACAGATCGCCTGCGGGTCCAGGTATTCTTCTGTTTAATTCAGCACGCAAGTTGCTTGTTTCAAAATCATCGTCGTTGAAAGCTGGAGAGTGGTCTATTGTACGGTACGAATTTTTTGGTGTGCTGAAATCATCCTGAGACATGACCTTTCCAGATAATTGAAGAATTTATTTGTTTATTGTAAGGGAACAAAATGCAGTTGAAGAACGTTCTAGTGCGGCCATCTTTTTTTAGTGGAAATATTCGGATCGTGGAGCTCAGCATTCGGAATTATTCTCACTCCGCTATAAAAACTATTATCTCCACTCGTTCTGAAAATAAAATAACTGACTGATATGAACTTGCACTTATTTGCAGTTGCAGCACTAATCACCTTAGTAGTGACTGCCACCAATACTCACGATATTGGTTCCATGACATCTGATCCACGCAGTGAGAACTTGAAGCACCTCAGAAATGTAATCATTCCCGAGACTTTAAAGTTCATGGGGAACACAACAGCCAAACCAAAGAGACTTGTGCTACTACCATTACCTGATAAAGAATTTGACCCTACAGAAGCTGCTCTAGCTTGGAGTGTTCTGGTTAATTATGGATACGAAGTACGTTTTGCCACAGAAAACGGAAATGTTGCCGTCGGAGATATGGCAATCCTTAAAAATGAGGGACTAAGCCTAGCCGCCAAAGTCATCTTCTCAACACTTGGCCTTACCGTTGTAGATGAATTCATTCAAAAAGCATATGCAGACATGACCAAGGACAAGCACTTCCTCAAACCAATTACCTGGAGGTCAATTAATGTAGAAGATTATGACGGATTGTACTGTGCAGGAGGACATGCACCAGGAATGAAGCAATACCTTGGCAGTGAGGAGCTCCAACAAAAAGTATCAAAGTTCTGGGCCCTTGATAGACCAGTTGCCGCCATTTGTCATGGTGTCCTCCTCGTTGCAAGATCCAAATTACTACAAGACCACTCAAAGAGCGTTTTGACTGGTAAGAGAGTTACTTGTCTAACAAATGTTCAGGAGAATACAGCATACTATGCGACTTACCTAATTTTAGGAAACATGTTCAGAACATATAACGAGACCACTCAAAATGAAGTCACAAGATTAATGTACAATGCAAAAACCAAAGAGGAAGCAGACAGACAAGACGAAGCACATCAATTGTTTGATGCCGGCTTTTTGGCACCAAAGAAGGATTGGGATGTAAGAAATGAATTCATCATTGAGGATGGAAGATTCTTGAGCGGAAGGTGGCCTGGTGATACTTTGCTACTTGCACATCGTTTTGCTCAAAAGTTGTCATTGTTCAAAAGAAAATAAACATTTAATGTGTTTGAATATTTTATTGTTTATATCATGGTATATATACTTTGGGCATCTATATTTTTCAATTCGGCAACTGGCTTAAAGAGGTCTCGGCCTTATTGCTGCATTTGACAATGTTATCCTAATATTTATGTACATGCCGAAGAAAAACTGGTAATCATTTGTGTAGTTGATTGTAAAGCAGTGGCAAAATTGGAAAAAAAGGAAAAATAGTACTTTGGACCCTTCGTAATTTAGTGTACGCGGACTAAAAACGTAATCACATGAATTTGAGCAACGAATGAAGAATGCTAACAAATTTAGCGGACCTTCGACGTGAGAGCTTTTTATCGGATACTGCAGATGCTTTGTGCTCCCCCGCTGACATCACACCAATTACCGATGAACATGGACGCTTACGGTACTCTATACCCTCCCCTACAAACAATCCTGGGTTCAACAACAAAACACAATTCAGATTTTTAAGATACTTGTGGAGCATACAAGGATTAATGATCGTTTTATTTTCATCCTGTATATTTCTCACAGGAGTTCTTTTGTGGGTAATTGGCTTCCTTACCCTACGTAGCGTTATTTCACAAATGTCTTCGGTTGCAAATGGTTATCTTGGTGCTAATGTAGAAACATTTACCACATCGCTGATGCAAATGGGACCAAGTAATTTAAAAGAAGCAATAGACTATATTAATTGGTCAGAGACATTTCAAAATAACAACATTGTGTCAAACATGTCCAATGAACCACTCGAAGCAAGAAGATATTTTTATGGCATTGCGCACTCGCAGCCATCTTACGGAAGTACATTCTGGGGTAACGACGAAGGAGTTTTTCAGTCGGTCATGGTAAATGATGCCTACACCATATGCCCAAGAGCTGCCGAGTGTTACAATTATTACTTTGATAATGTAACCATGATGAACACATCGCTCATCTCCCGCACCACATACAATTCAACAGCAAGACCCTGGTACATGCGCTCCAAAGAAACCAATAAGATGGGATGGACGGATGTTTACCTTACATTATTTGGTGGACAAACGGTCAATGCTCTGGCGGTTACATTATCAGCACCACTTTTGGATAAGAGTAATCCATCCAAACCAATCATTGGTTCGATTGGAATCACATATGACCTGACGAGAATGTCTACATTTTTAAGCAAGAACACCGAGACGACGCCTACTGAGATTTTCATCATTGACGAGAATGGATTAATAGTGGCGACTTCTATAGGAGAGGTACAGAGTGAAGATGGGACGAAAAGAATTCTTGCAACTTCTCATTCCACTGCAGTGGTGAGAGATGCCGCCCAAGCCATTTTAGGCAGGTTCGGAGGTTACAATAATGTAGTGGCTTCTGAAATTCATTATCTTGACTCCAGTATGTATTCACACGAACATGTTACTAACCTTAATCAGACCGACAAGATCGAAACATCAACATTGTGATCTTTGATGATGGACTTGGAGTTCATTGGATAATCGCAACCGTCGTCTTTCATCAGCAACTACTCAATTACGTCAACATTATGACCCTAGTATCTGGTCTATGTAGCATCTTTACGGTCATCCTCACAGTCTTCATTTCCATACTATTTGGATTATGCATAACCAGGCCCATACAAAAAGTTTCTGACGACATGAGATTAATCGCGAAGGGATCCTTCGACAGTAAACACACCTCAAGGATGCTTGAACAGCTTTTTACATTAAAGGAGTTTAGGGACATGGCCGACAGTATGTCACAGATGAGGATGGGCCTGCGGAACTTTGAAAAATACGTTCCTGGTGACGTTGTGAGAGAAATGTTAAGTAGGAATGCAGGTGTCCAATTAGGAGTCCAGCCTCGTCGATTAACCATCATGTTCCTTGACATTGCAAACTTTACTGGTATCTCTGAAGTCTTGAACAGCTTACAATTGGTCAAATTAATGAGCTTATTCTTCACTGAAATGTCACAAGCAGTCATGGCCTCTGGTGGGACGGTCGATAAGTTTATCGGGGATTGTGTCATGTAATAATACTTTACAAAATTTTTTTTTAACTTTTCAAAAATAGGGCTTTTTGGAATGCTCCGATGGAGGTTGAAGGACACGAAGTGAGAGGCATCGAAGCAGGACTTGAGATGATGAAGAGGATAAAATACATGAACCAAGAGGCCTCACATGTGGTTTTGAAGACGTTGGGAATACGAATTGGAGTGGTGCGTCAACAACTCACTTTTAGAATACTAAACATACATTAGCACACTTCGGATTGTTTGATCGGAAATGTAGGATCGCCGGCAAGAATTAATTACACAGTATGTAAAAATGCATTAAAAATGATTTTTCATTTCACATAGTGTCTTGGTGATGGAGTCAATTTAGCAAGTCGGCTTGAAGGCGTCAACAAGAGATTTGGAACCGTGTTTTGTATAGGAGATGTCACGTATGAGGCCGTCAAGACAATGTTTACATGCAGGTGGTTAGATTATGTGTCCGTAAAGGGAAAGGAAGATGCGCTCAACATTTATGAAGTTTTGTGTACGAAAGATGAGAGTAGTGAAGAATTATTAAAATGGTGTGAAATACATGATGAGTTGTGTGTAAAGTTACACGAACTTGATTTTGTTGGTGTTGTTTCTCTTTGTAAAAATATTATAAATTATGGTGGTCCATTGGGTTTTAATAATAAACCAGCTGAATTATTGATGGAAAGATTGAGTGTTGAGAATCCAACCAAGAATTTAATTTTGGTGGAGAAGTAAGTATAAGTGTATTATGAATAAAAACTTTGTTGTGGTCTCCATCCAACGTGATTCTTTTTCAATCTTTGGTAGTAGGTAATGCACAAAATTCTGGATGGTATACAGACATGATTGTACAACTTATTCCTCTGACGTGAATTTCCAGGTCATTCCTTTGTTATGGCAATAGATCATATAAGAGCATATACTGCCAAGCGTAAATTAGAGCTAAAGAGGTGTTCGAATTTTTAAACGTTCTAAATGTTAACGCTTTAAAGAGTAAAACTGTTGATTTATTAAAAACAATCTCACTGACAGAAGGCCTTTACTTGCTCACTTAGTTCGAATAAGACCTTATTTGGACTATGTAGTAGTACGTTTCTGAAGGTAACTGGTGAAGTTGCAGGTCCGAATCGAACAGGGACGTTGTTTGTCATGTCGACATCCAAAACAATTTTACCAAGTCTAGGTACCTCCAAATTCCAACTGTTCACCAATTTATTCTCAAGGAAAACTGAGCTGTTAAAAGTCAAGCCTGAGAAGGTAGCTTCGTCAAAGTAGGGTTCCTTTTGGAAAGGTCCTTTACGACATTCAATTCCTTGACCCCTATATGTGACCAAATAACTTGCATTTTCCTCAGAGTTGTTAATTTGGATCTGTAGAGCATCACCGGTGTAGGTTTCAATGCGAAGCTTTTTGTGTTCTTGATCTAAGTAATACTTTTGGTTCACAACGGTGCTACCTTGCTTATAAGCATCTGCAGACATGCTAGGAGAGAATACAGAGGGTCTTAAAGGATCTTGGGCGAGGGCGATAGTAGCTAGAGCAAGAGTAAGTATGATGAGTTTCATTTTTACTTGTACTTGTGTTGTATGGTGATTGGAGAAAACCCTTTTATAGTAGTCATCTTGTAAACAAGTTTTGCTAGGGTGATTGTCTTTAAAGACAGGAGTTAACGAGCGGAGTTCGCGGATCTACTCTTCAACTTGAGTTGGCCGACGCTACAAAGATACAATTCTGTTGGCGTTGGCACATCTTGTTGATCTGATATCCAAAATAGCGTAAGATCTTCCTGGTCAACGACGCCTGATAGAGAGAAACTAACATGATTTTAGGTACTCAATTCAGTACTCTGACAATAAAGTATTCTAATTTCTAGAAACCAGTTCTCAAAATTCTTCTAATTTAGATCAAAGGATTGGCTTTGTTTTACTTATGCTTGTATTCACTAGATGCAGCAGTCAAGCACTACCTCAGATTTGTGTTTCCATTGCGGCTTCTAAAATTCAAATATATCATGTTCCCAAACAACATATCGTTATTAAATACTAATGTTTATTATTCTTTACTGTCTGGCTTCATCACCTTAGCTATGAACAGAACTGTTCCTGTCTCGGAATGCTCGATAATGTGCAAAAATGGACGATCACAAATAAAGTTATGTACTGATCCTCCCATAACTAAACTTCTGGTCATAACCACTGCTGTCGCTGCCGCTGCTTCAGTTCCATGTTCATCAACCATCACAACTGCTTTGTGAATAATTTTAGAAATTGCGAGTGGACCTTCGCCAATACCAGAGAAATCTGCAGATCCGAATGCCTTGTTCATTCCGAGCTGCTTCAAGGTGGACACCAGGTCCTGTTCATATTCCACTTTATGGCGTGGAATTTGTAATGTGGTCAACTCTACATTGCTTGTCCTCAATTTAGAAGACGTGTTTTCTTCACCAACACAAGCCAAGACAAATTCACATGTTTGTTGTAAAGAAGAAGCGGAGACATCATCGGATTTAGGCAAAACGAAGATAGAATTTAATTCACCCCGAACATAAGGTAACCTCACCCACTTGGTGTTATCATTTTCACCATACAAAACTTTCGCTTTGGGTTTGGACATCATTTCAACATTTATTTTTTCAGAATTATCAATTAATCTAAAATCTCTTGGTGACGTCCTGGACTTGTCGAATTGTTTTTCCCAAGTGGCCTTGAAGTAAATGGCGTTAACCAAAATCAGTGCCGTTGCAGGGTCGATGCTACCAACAATTTTTTTAATGAGGCCTTGTGTTTTGTCCTTGACCCACTCGTTTACCTCATTTGTACTTTTGGTTTGGTCTGAGAAGTAGTAATCCTTTTGCTCGATTTGGGACTTGAATTGTTCTTTGACCACCTTCTTGTACTCTTCCAAAAGGTTAATGTCTTTGGAGGCGAATATGGCATTTGCAGAGATTACTGATTTTGTTGAGGCGATCTTATCAAAAACGATTTGCACATCTGCATTTTGCTTGTTCTGATCTTGAACACAAAGTGCCGACAGCATTTCTTGTAGTGTGTCGGACTTGGCCCCTGCTGCAGTCATCAAGAGGGCAATGAATATGCTGTAGGGCGAGATGACTACGTTTTCATTCGGATTGTTTGAAATAATCTTTGAAAAGATGGCTTGAGAGAACTGTTGTTGTGACATCCTGTGTTGTTTGTTTTATTATTAGGGTTGCTTCAACGGTTGAGCGGGTTGAAAAAGTTGAACGCGTTAAGCACGTTAAGAATCATTAAGCAGGTTAAGCAAGTTAAGAAATTAAGAAAGTCCATAAATATGTTTTACAAATTGGTTTTATTTATTCACACTGTGTAAATAATATATCTTCTCCATCCTCTTCTTCAATTACAGGTATGGCCACAGTGAACCCCTCATACAGTTGATGACTTAAAATTCATATTGGCGTCATCATCTCGAACACGCACATATCAGCTGACACATTGAATCTGCTATATTTTCCAGTCAATGGATTTTTGCATCTTCTGTACTTATTTGTACTTTGGATGGCTTGGGAAAAGAAACATGTGCTTCTCTCCCGACTTGTGGTGAACATATGGGATGGCCGAGTTCACTTTATTATTTGGCATCTGCTTTTCAGCAACTGTAACGATCATGATTTGCTGGTGATCTTGGAGTAATTTTTTGTGGACTCACAATGAAGGATGGAGTTTTAGGGGTGTAATCTCCAGCAGGGTTGTATTGTTGATCCTGCTTAAACAAGTGGTTGCTCTTTGGTATGATGGGCGCTACATATATGTGATCGAATACATAGATTATTGTTCTCATCCATGACCATTGCTATCAATTTCTTCTTTTCTTCTTTTAAATGGACACTCATCTAGACAGTATGACAATAATTGTAATGACTCATTCTTAATCAGTTCACTAGGTCCAAATAAGTGATGAAGAAAATTGAATATTTTATTAAAAGAAATAACTCAACCAGTTTTCCAAAACTCGTTCTCTAACATGTACAACAATGCAATAGTCGCGTTATGCATAGCACGTTTCCTGTTTTCATCCGATGATTGTTGGTGAATGTCGTTCTTCTTAAGGTCACTCATATCACTAATTCCTCTTACTACGAATACCTCTACTCTCTTGGCTCCAACTTTTTCGTTCATAACGTCAACTTCTTGAACAACTGCGTATGACTCTTGATCCACTGCCAATGCTTTTCTTGTTCCCGTGCTCTCTTCTATTTGCTTCTTGTAGCTATCAGATCCCATCACTTCGTTCGAACTCAAAATGTTGCCTTGATGAATTTTGTTCTCCGCCTTGAAGTTTTTTGCAATTTCCTTCTTTTTTCTGAAATCAATCCTGTTTGTGATCTTCTCATTAATAGGGTAAGTTTTTATTTGGTAGAGGTCACGACCGTCAGTTACTTTCTTGTTATAATTATAATCAGTAACTTCGGTGGCGATGACCACATCTCCGATATTGACATCCTTCAAACCTCCTGATATTCCAATGCTGACTATCAAATCAACCTTGAATTCATCCAATGCCTTTCTAATCAATGTTCGTGCGTCGTGATGTCCAGCTTTTCCTGCATAGCCTATAAGGCCATTCAAAGTAGATTTAGTCTTGCTTTCAAGATTGAATGGATAGTAGTTGTAAGTATGAAACAGTCCGTCCTGAAAAGTCGAAGTGCCCCTTGCCAGCTTCTTCAAAAACTTCTATCTCCTCTTCTAGTGCCACTACAATCAAGAAATGAAAATGTTTACGTTTACTTGTCTTCTTCTGTTTCATGGATAGATGGGCCATCAGGGCCTGCATTGGTGTTAATCTTGTTATCTGAGAACACTTTGGATCCATTCATATCGCCAACGTTATTGAAGCGAATGTTGTTCATTTTGTTGTCAAGTTCTGGTTGAAGTATTTGAATCGACGCCTCCCTACAAAAAAGGCTTGAACATCATACCAAATCAAGTCAGGAGTCCGATTCCGTCAGAGTGATGATTACATACATTCCTAACAAGATTGCATCAATGTATCTGTTTTTTGTTCGACATAATTCTTCAGCTTCTCGTCCACCCAGACTCCAAAAAAGATGATATTAATACAACATGATGACGTTCACTTCGAATAACAATAAATGATTCATACTGACATTGTTGAAATAAATCGCTCTGTACACGTGCGAACTTAAAAATTTATAAAAAGATTGTAAAGGGAGTCAACTATACATGACATTAACACTCTTAATATTGGATGATGTACATCACAAATGATTCATACATAGTGGTGAGTCAATATACTTAATAACAGATACGTTGACGAGCACTCAACTTATCAACAAACTTTGAAGTCTAGAACATGGCTCATTAATAAAAGTTTAAATTTATTAAACCCATCAAATATCATTTAAGCATGAAAGTTGGTGACTTCATCAATATGTAACTTCACCAGATAGCAATGTTTTGAGGTCTCTATCGAATTCCGCGTACTTGTCCTTATTTCTGAGTAGAATGTCATTTTTCAAATTATGATTTGTAAACATCTCCTCAAGCCTCTCATTTAAATTATCTAACCTAGCTTCAGATATTTGAATCTCATCCGAGATTTCTTCTAACCTATCAACGTCTTCGGTAGACACTTGTTCCTCCTTCCTATCTTTTAAAACCTCTTCCATGACTGCAATCTGACTCATCAGGTCGTCGATTTCAGCTTTGGACTTTAACAGCAGAGATTGTACTTGGTTAATTGCAGACGTTCTTTTGATTAGTTCAGATCGAAGGAAATTCTCTCTCGTCCTCACTATTTCATCACCATCGGAGCTGTCTATCATTTCATGTAAAAATGTACTGTGCAAGTATTTTTGGTCTGTTCAGTAGATTTTTACATAATACTCCAACAAACAAGGTAATGTATTTGTCAACCAAGTTGAACCGCCCAACAAGTATTTGATGCATTTCAGTAGCGGATATCCAGATTTAAGAACTGCTGATAATGAGCTATCTTACGATCAACTAGAAGAGGTTCTACATCGATTATTGAAAGAGAATGAGTTTATATCGGAGGAGATTATTGTTGCCGAGAACTTTCTTAAACACAATCAAAGTACAGGTTCAGCAATTTCTAGAGGATATGGAAGCCAAGGTGAACATCAAGCTGATGACGATAATAATTCTGATAACTCTGATGGAGCGAGCGGCCAAGTGTACATAAAGAAAAAGACAAAGAAGCGAAGAGGAAATACTCCACAGTATCACCTATCACTTGATAATAAAATAGAGATGGTGTCAAAGGAGATGGAAGCAATTCGCTCCGCCATACAAACAGAAAATAGAGAATTCGACCAGGAAATTGAAAATATGAGAGCACAGGTCCAGGAAGCAGACCAAGAAATTGAAGAGGTAGGAAAAGAGCACTTTGAATTTGACAGAGATGTTTCAAATCCAGAGACGGGTGCTCTAAATCCAAGGAATGGAAAGTTGGTAGCCGAAAAGGTTTTAAAGTACTTTGATGACAAGCTAAAGCAGAGAGATGCTCTGCTTGACAAATTGCGGCTCAAGATTTCCACTTATAAGTCTCAAGTAAAAAAAGCTAAGCAGCAACTAGAACAAAGAGAAGAGATGGGTGATGTGTTGAGCAAAATTGATTTCGATCAATTAAAAATTGAAAACGATCAGATGACTGTAAAAATTGACGAAAGGAACGACGAACTGATTAGACTAAAATTAACAACTGGAAAGACATTGCAAATTTTAACTGCTCTTATGGACAAATTAAACAAACTTACCTCGCACACCATATGGTTAAAGAAGCAGATAGATGCAAGAGAAAATAGTTTGGATACTCTCAAAAGCGAAATAGAGAAGGTATTAAAGGACAAAGATAAGGAGGGAAGAAAGAACACAAATCTTATACAGCAGCACGAAAAAGTGAAGGTCCCTGAAATATTGGACTATGTAAAACTAAAAGCCGAGCTTGACGTAGTTAGAAAGGAGGTAACAAATTGGGAGAGGAAGTTGGAGATTGCTTCAATGAACGAAAAAACAAATAGACAAAAAGTTATATCTATCCAAAAATCAATAACTTCTTAAACCCTTATAAAAGTAATTTATTTTGTTTCATTTTATTGAGCTTGCCTTGGAAGTTATGTTTTCTCCATTGTAACAACTATTTTTAGATTAAAGTTTGAAGCATGGGTGGACCGGCATTGATAGATGGTAGACTAGTCAATGCCACAGATAACTTTCATAAAGCGAACTTTGTTGTTGACGGAATCTCGTACTGCTCGTCAGAGAATTATTTTCAATGCGTAAAATGTATTGACAGTGAAGAGAGGGAACATGTACGTATGTCAGGTCCTGATTGGGGTGCTTGGAGAGCGGGATCAACAGTCAAACTACGACCAGACTGGGAGAAAATTAAAGTAAGAACAATGTACACTGGATGCAAATCAAAATACAAACAAAATCCGGACCTAAAAGCCGAGTTAACATCAACTAAGGGCGAGATAAAATTCAACGCCAGCGCCACCTTCTGGTGTTTGTGGAACGAAAAGATTACAACTTTACTAAGAGAAGAGTTAAAGGAACCAGACCAACGCAATGAAGCTATTATAAACGATATATGGCATCAAATACAAAAATATGAGGAGCAGAATGATTTAGTCACATGCGATGGATGAATTCAAAAAATTAATTGAACCCCATTGTAAAAGAACAACCAAAAATAAAAATTTATTCAACTACAAACCAAGCAGCTGCTTCTTCTTGGCCTGGAACTCAGCATCAGTCAAGATTCCTTTTTGCTTCAACGACGCCAACTTTTCAAGTTGATCATAAATGTCATCACTACCAGTCGAACCCGAAGACACTTGATGTGAGGTCACAGGTGCAGGAGCCTTACCAAGAGCAGGTTCATTAAACTTATCGTTCTTGGACTGATACACATTCACAACATTACCAGATTGTTCTATTTTCACATGGGTTCCATTCTTGGTTACATTCACATCATGTTGGACCTCAACGTTACTTTCAGGAACACAAGCCTTGACACGCACCACATGATCTCCGGACTTTGGAACAGGAAGCCTCCCATTTACAACCACAACATTTCCAGGTTCAAACTTTTCATGGATCTCAAAAATCTTTTGTTCGTTCACAAGTAAGGAGAACGGCTTCGTCTTTGATGCTTGTAGTCCATCTAGGAAAAATAAAACTTCAACATCACCACCAGTAGAAAATTGTTTATTTGATGCATTTGTTCCATCTCCACTGAAAGTATCCTTGTGTTGCTGCTTCAAATTAACTTTTTCGCCTCCATTCCCATCAGGACCGATCTCAATCATGATGAACTTTCCATTTCTTGTAATGTTGAATTGTTGGGTTCCGTCCACTCCCTTGCTTGTAATTTTGAATCTTGCCTCAAGTATGTGATCGGCGGTTGATGATTTTGGTAGTCCTGGAAGAATGCATTTTGCGACTGTGAAAGTATCTTTTGGTAATGAGTTGTTGGATGTGATTAACTCCTCTCCATTGATTAAAAGTTGGAATGGTTCACTGCTGCTTGCTTGAATGTTTCGTAAGTAAAATGTAACTTCAACATCTTCTCCGTCGTTTGATGATTTTGATGATTGACTTGAACTTGAGATGATTGATGATGATGATTGTTGAGGTGTTGGTTCTTCCTTGACTGGCATTGGATTGTATTCCTTTTGTGCGTACCTTGAATCAATTTTTGTTAGCATGGGGAAGATACCATTCTTGTTTTGAAGGATCTCAACGATGTTGTTCACTACTGCAATTTGAATGTGGACACCACCCAAAGTCAAGTTGAAATCATGATCCGTTTCGACTCCAAGTTCTGGCATTTCAATTCTAAAAAGATTAAAAATTATTTACAAGTTAATAATACGTTACTTCATTGTGATTTCATGATATCTTGAAGAAACAATTGGTTGCTTAATATATACTGGGATTCTAACGGGTTTTGGTATGGGTCGTGATGATTTGAATAGCGACCTTCCATCAACTTTTAATTGGAAGGGGTCACTACTGGTGGCATCAATTCCTGATAAATGTAGGTAGCAGCGGGTTGAGTTGACAGAAAGGGATGTTGATGCTTGTTCTTGTTCTGCTGTTTTTGTAGTCTGTACATCTTTTTTGTAATAGTTGGGGTCCTTCAAGCTTCTTCCATCGGTCATGTACTAATTGATGAGAAACTAAAAATGT
>JAOPGA020000700.1:0-12916 GCA_026419775.2 Acrasis kona
CGTCGGCAATCTGATCTCCAAATTCGCTGTATCTGACCGAATGATTCCACGCATGTTTGTCACCTAAGGTTATCTGCTCTTCACCCCACTTTTCAAATTCATGCCGCAGTATCTGGGTGTTGTGTCGTAGTGACTTTTGTTCAATGTTATGCCAACTTCTAGTGGCATCAGACAGGGCATGATAACCTGTACCAGTTATGTCATGGTACAATGCAAGTAGAATCGCATCACTTTGGAACGTTCTTGACCTTTCAGTCCCCCATAGTAACGGATGTCTTTCTCGGACAAATTTAGTAATTGACTTCAGTGCGTCAACCTTGATGATTTTTTGAACTTTCTTTTTTAATGCTACATGTGTTAGTCCAGTAGTGTCTCTTGCAACCATTGTTTTTTTTCAAAATGCTTTTATTTTGTCTTAATATGATGAAGTCTATTTTTGTCCCCAGTGACGGAACTTTTACAAAGACCTGGGCCTCAATGGCAAACTCTCCGCTCAGGACCTTTGCCCTTACAACCATAAAACTCTTTGATGTATGGATTATTGCATTTTTGTTATTCTTTTGTAACCTCTTGTTAAACAACAGCAACTGTTACCGCGCGCTTATCTGATGTTTTCCTCTTCTTTGGTCTGTCCTTCACTCTTCTTGTTGTAAAACCCATATTTGGAGAAAATTTTGGTAAACTACAATTACGTTTTGGCTCCGCACTCAACATTTTGTTGGTTGGAAAAAGGCCGCACACGATGCGGCCATTTTCTGCAATTAATCTATTGGTTGAAAAAAGGAATCTTTGCCTGCACAAACCATGGATTCGAACTTGGATTATAGAACTTTATTGTAAATCAGAACTTTACATTTCAGAGCAGGACGGTTTTTAATTTTTGACGCACTGTCGAACTTATTTTTAGGCTTTTTCAAACTTTGAGTTGTTTTTCCTCCATACTCTACTAGGTTAGTTTTTGTGAACGTTGAATTAGAAGGTAAACGTTGAATTGGAAGGTTACAATGACTCAGTTGGTTTCTTCTCAATAAAATCTGATTTTCCCTCCAAATTGATTGCAACAAGTAACAGGTTCCAACCAACGTCATTCATCATCAAACACTTAATAGTCACGCTTGGCCATAAACGACCTTTGAAATGAATACCAACCAACAATGCGTATCTAATAACTTTAATCGCCATGAACAGAAGAATGTGCGTCGTGAGAATCGAGTAGTGCCCATATGCTTGGGCGACTTGAAAGGCAACAACCTTGGTGTGCAATCCGAATGCCGGATTAAACGCCCTCTCACGACAAACAATTCRACTGGGCCAAAAACAAAAAAGATTCGTGTTCGCGGACTTGGTGATGCTTTCAAGAGTGACAAAAATTGGTTTGAGCGACAAATTAAAAAGTTTGAAGTGTTGACTTTTGAGGACATTTCTTTATCTGAAGTGATTGATAAGCCTCCTTCAGCAGCAAAGGTATTTTTTTAATAAAATTGTTCTAATACATGAAGGTTAGAAAAATGAAAAAGCATTTAACAACCGTGAGAGGGGAAAGCGTACATTGTGTCGATAAAGATGGGATTGGACTGCTACTTTATTACAAGAATTTATTTACTGCAAATGAAAATAAAGCTCTTCAAAGAGCAATTCGGAAACTATCGTTGGCATTTACACCTCCGCATGCTCCAAATAGAAGACATTCAAAGAAGAAGTCCAAAAAAAAATCTAAAAAGGTCGGTACGTATCATTTCGCGTACTGGTACGAACGAATTGCCAAGGTCTCCAAACCGCACTATTCGAAAGATTTATTACAACCAAGATCCCTCAACTCTGTTCAAGCGTTCTTGAAAGACATTGCTCCGGTTACTAGTAAAGTGACAGCTTTATTAAAAGCTTTTGATCCTGAAACGTATCAATTGTATTTAGAGAGGGCCAACAAATGGATTGAAAGAAGTAAAACAAATCTTTTACAAGCCGGTCAGTTCAATCCATTTTCTGGACGAGCCATCAACTTCAATCAACAGACAAAGATTCACAAGGACATCAGTGACTTTATTAAAGGCTGGACAATTTTAAATTGTGTTGGTAAATTCCGGGGTGGTAAATTCTGTGTGCCTCAACTTGGAATGTCATTTAGATATAATTGCGGGGATGTTATTATTTTCCGCTCACACTCTTTGTATCACTATCTTTCAACATGGTCAGGACAGTGCAGATATTCATTGGTACACTTTTTTCATAATGAACTTATGAAAGATAAGACCTCTGGCAGAGACATGGATGTAGCTGAATATTCTGGTTACTCTGGTAATGAGAGTGATAGTGAGTGGGAAGAGTTGTAATTTTTCTTTGTAATGTGTTCAATAAACACTTTGAATAAATGAAGATGCATTTCGAAATTCCCATGTTGTCAGACGATGAACAAGAAGAGAGCCTTCAAGAGTTTGATGAATTTATGGATAATGTACGAAAGGAATCCAAGCGACAGGAACAAATATGCATTCCATTGAACAATAAACAGACTGAACCAAATACAGATGCTGCCTATACAAATTTGGATACATTTCAAAACGTGTTGCCGGACTCGAACGTAGAATTTTCTTCTATAGACACTGATAATAATCATACTCCATTTGATGCCAACTTTAGAGATGATTTTGAAATTGAGAATGCAGTCGAAGCTGTGGAAGTTGCTGTAAGCAAACGTGATTTAAATGTTGCATTCAACAGTAAGTAACAACATTCATATTTTTAACACAATACAGTTTCTATCAATATAAACCAAAAAGCCAGACAAGATTTTGGGATACATTCTGAATCAAATACGACGGAGCTAGCAAATCATGGGAAGAACAGATGTAAACGATGTAGTGAATTTGCTGCATTAGATACAACAAAGCGAAAATGTTTGAAATGTAATGGCTCGTTAGAAAAATATTGTAAATATTGTAAAAAATGGTACACTTGCACTATATTCTGGAAGGCACACAAACATAATCAAGAGCCAAAAGAATTAAGCGGCAGCCCCGTTGCTTTACCTCTGAATCTACAACAAGTTGCCAAACCAAATAAGAATGTGATTCAAATTGTTCATGGATTTCCAGAGATACACTCTGTCTTACTTACAACGCCAAGTCCAAGAAAGAGTATATCGGACCAATCTGTAAAAACAAAGCGGGCATTTGTATCAAACTTGATAGAGGAAACTAAAAGACTTGGGCTGTTTCAACAATTAACAACCTCCGTTTTCAATGATGCAGAATCCGGTTTAAAATTGAATGAAAGCAAGAAGATTGAAAGTGTTATGAAATCTGCTGCAGAGAAAGGAGCAAGAACTCAACAGAAGGAACGTATCGCTGTTCAATTAGGCGATATCCATAAGTCACAGGGTATTGGAGCGTCTAAAGCAGCCTTAGAGAGGGAGCGTGTTGATACTGGCTACTTTGAAAGTCAAGAAAAGGCATCACAAAGAAGAAATGAACGGGTATCCTCAATATTATACAGAGGATGTTATTACATGTATACTAGATGCTATTGATGAAATCCAGCTTGATAATAAATCAGAAGTTGCTCGGCTTGCTGCCGAAAAGCTTCAAGCAATGTTAGATTTTGTTGATCCAATGAATCCTGACCTCCTACAAAGAACTGTAGCGTCTTTGAAAAGTACAAATGGAGGGAAATATGTTGTAAATATTTTGATAGATAAATATAGCGTTCCGCATGATGAACTAGTGAATACAAATGTCATAAGAAGAAGGTTAAAGAGAAGCACTATGAATGTTCCTTTTAATGCAGCTGCTACAGAGCGAGCAAAAAAGAAAGCATTGGATGAGAAGCTTATATTTGGTAATGATATTAGCGATGAACAAGTACATACCATTTATAACAACAATTATTTGTATATTGGGGATATTGTTTGCGATGATGGCTACGCTCCACTAACCGCAAGCAATGCAACTGCACTCTTGAAAACATCAGGCTCTAATTCCACTTTAATATCACCATCTCCAACAGTGTCTACTGAAACACCTGTTAATGAACAACCGGCACCTTTAATACAAAATAATGCAAAACCTTCCTTAAAGAGAAATGCAAGGGTTATTTTAGGTTTGCATGCTTTATTATTATTAAAACAAAACTGTTTTAAAAAGACGGAAGGACATACACAATTAAATGTATTTGTATGGGGTGATGGAGCAAGTGTAATTCGTTCAAAGAGCTTGCTGTGTTGTATATCTTTGGATCACGATGACAATGTTTTTGTAAATACACCAATTGCAAGAAAGCTTGTGCGATTTTGGCATCATTTTTACTTTGTTTGGGAATCAGAGACGAAAGCAAGCACAAGCGCTTTTATGAAATATAGAAAGAAAGAATTTGATAACCTCTTAAAACCCTTTCAATTAACTCCATCATTCTCTTTGTCATTTACTACTTCCTTATTTATTGGAGACTTGAGCTTTTTATTTAAATCACTGAAAATTTGTTCAAGTGAGTGTGGTCATTGCTTATCATCTGTAAAAGATTTTCATGATGTCAAAAAGGTCTGCCAAGCAGAGAGAAGGTCAGTGCAGCAAATACAGAGGGGTGCCATTGAAAATCTATCTGATATTGTTGATTTTAGCGTTGTTGATAAAGATGCAACTACCGTTGTTGATATTTTGCATACGCTGATGGGATCTCTTAGTACAGTTGAAACATTGTTAATTGATAACGATGGCGTTCCAGATGAAGTGTACACAGAACTGAAATGCGGTATTCTGAAAAGAAATGAAGCAGATATGATAAGTGGTGGACAAAAGCGGTTGTTCTTTATACAATATAAAAAGTGGTTCCCTGATCTTATACAGAATCTTGAGTTGCATTCAAATGATAACAAGAAATCCAAAACAATTTTCGAGAGATTTAATCAGATTAAGAGCAATTTGTTTTTTATATTATTTTGTTTATGCGAGATTGCTTTTCTTGTTTATTTGCCTCAGTCTCAAAAATTACACGATACTGAGATACTTTCTGCCTATTTAGAGTGTTTGTGTTTTCTTCTTCATGTCGCACTAACTCAAAGATGGGGAACTAGTTGGCTGAATAAACATACTCATAGTCTTACAACTCATATTCAACAAGATTTCAAAAAGCACAATCAAAGAGATGCTAATTGTGAACGAGGTGAATTTGAGTTCTCTTCTATAAAAAGAACTTCTCTGTATTGTTCAAATAGACACCTGGGGAACGCTACTCTTAATATTATTAAAAGTCACGTTAGTAAATTATGTAGAATGATTGATGGAAAAGATGAATCCAATGACAATTTTGGTAAAATTACAAAAGAGCTTGGAAAACACAAGCCTTCTAATTTTATTTTGGCAAAGTCTACTTTATATTACGACAAAGAGTCTGAGCAGCTCGCAGATTGGTTCTTTAATGATTATGCAGAAAAGAAAAACTTTAAAAAATACATAACCATAACTGACAAATCTATTTCATTCAAGTTTCATGATTCATGGGCAATGGCTGATCTAGATCCGCATTGTATTTATATCGATAGTAGTAAACTGTTATCATTAACTGAAGTAGAACGAAAGCCATCGTTGGCATGTCCAGAGTGTGGTCAGAGATCAAGCGCAAACTGCGATGTAAATGGAGTAAAAAGGTGCAAATTCTGCTGTAATTATTTCCGTTTATTTGAAATGCACCAACACCAATCAAATACAGATTCAGTAGCAGATACTATACAGATTCCAGTATGTAATGCTATTGGACACAACCTTGATAGAGAAGGTTTTATTAATCTTTATGATCACAACAAAAAGACTGGTAAAGTTACACCTGTATCCGTTAGTGGAAAGAAAAGTCAACAAAGAAATGAAAAGATTATTAATATCGTCAATGATAAATCAAACCACGAATATACAGACAACAAACGAAAAAGAGCAGATGCTACTGAAACGATAGAGGTACTTATAGAGCATAATGACGAGCCTAGTACTAAAAAAAGAAAAACAACCGATAAGACTAAATTCAGTAACAACGGAAAGAAGTGGTCAATGTCTGACTTGGCCCTTGCAGATTCTCTATTCAGCGTCACTCTACATGAAAGTCAAAAAGAAGAAATGGAGAATAAATTGTTGCGGTCATTTGAATCTATTAAACAGAAAGTGTTGAAGGAGCGACGTAATAAATCAAATCAAAGTGTAAATGATAAATAGATAATTTTAAATACAATAATTTTGTTAAATCGGTCTACACCTCAACTCCTGATCTCAAGCCAATCTGGCTTAGCTAGTATTTTACTCGGCTGCCAGGTGGATGTCACGGGTTCAATACCCTGTAACAGAAAAAAAGCGATGGTGGGAACGCCGATGAAAAAAAAAACTAACGTAGCCGAGATAACCATAAGAACTCAGGCATAGTGCGACGAGAACAAAGCATCGGACATATTGAACAATAGGTGTGCCTATTTATTTTTAACATAACTATTATATTGAGCCCAATCCAGGTGTCGAACTTATTTTTAAATGCGCCAGGCGTCCTCCTCTGAGAAAATGACAATTATTAAAATGATTTTCTTCCCACTTGAAGAAATATGTGCATTTTCCGGCTGTTCTGACGCAACATATCTAACATCAGCTTCATCTTCGTCGGACTCATTCTCGTCAGTAACAACTTTTTTGGTTGGTTGTTTTGATGCAACTCTGTCTATGAACAAATTTTCTTTCTGCAATGCTAACGCTACTTTTTTCGAAACTTTTTCACGAACATTCTTTTCCGAATCAATGTACACTTGAGATGTTGATGTGTTCTTGTGTCGAAGCATCGATTGTATTTCTAGAGCATTAGAACCATCTGCTGCCATAAATTGATACCTATCTGCTTATTCTCGCTATAATAACCTCCATCTTTACGAGGTACAAAATGCCTCAACTTCATCTTCATCGGACTCGTTCTCGTCAGTAAAGATAATACTCGTGTCTAAAAGGAAAACCACTCATTTTATAATCGTACAGGACAGCTGTTTTCCGTTCACTGGTTACTCAGGATTTTTTTGCTCACTCGTGCGTCACTCTTTCGGACTTTGTTCCGCTCCGCTCCACTCAATCCTCACTCGTTCCGCACTCGTTCGCAAAAAAATCCTTCGCCCGCAGACGTGACGGAAAATACCATTCCCCTCAAAATTTTTGTAAAAGTAGTTGTAGTTCACAGATGAGTGAAGTTGTGCATTGTTCTCCTTGTTTTCTTGATGTTGGGACTTGTATGTAGGGGTTTGTTTTCTTATTTTGTTCTGTGCCTTTCTGAGTTCAATTTTATCCAAAATTTCTATAGTGGACTCCACAACATCTAAATTGAGCGCTTGAAGTGCAGCAATTGTCGCCAATGTATCGCCCTCATTATAAAGTATAGTACAGCAAAATCAACTCTTGTTCTCTTTGAGGCCATTACTGTGAATTGGTTATTGAAATCCTCATTCTCATTAGTGCTTGCTATATGAACATATTGAGGGAGGGTTGAAGCTTAGTTTCCAAACTCTTTACAAAGCGAAAGGTGTTTCAATTTATGCTCTGGCTTGTTTAAAGTAATTATTACTGCTTGTGTTACATCCAATACAGTTATTATAATTACTAGCCCAATGGTTTGGAGTTTTATATTGTATCTTATCATCCATAGAAACATCCTTCTTTCTGCACATTTTACTAAAAGCTCTTGAAGCTGTTGCACCAAGTCCGTTCCAAATCTTGGTTACTTTTTTCACAGCTGCATGTTTTTCAGAGTCAACAGAAATGGTAACTGGATATTTGGCACCATCCTTCTTTACTGTTAGTAGTATTTACACACAATTGAGATGTTGAACAGGAAACTCTCTTCCTTGACTTGTCACATTGAGTATTATCACCACTAGTACAGGATTTTGTTACAACCTTCTTGGATTGTATATATTTATTACAGTATGTCCTGTTAATAATGGCATCAAATGCCTTCTGTACTAATAGAGGCCTTAATGATACTTTTGGAACTAAATACACAGGAAATATTTGGCTTTCAAAATTTAAAATTTCAACATTTCTCTTTATTTACCAAGTATATATGAAAATACATGGTAATTGTTTAATAAGGTAATATTCTCCCCATTGAGTACCTTGATGGCATATTTATTTATAAGAGTAGACTCTGCTAATTTTGCTTTTATCCTACTTTTAAATGTTTTGATGAGGTAATAATATATAAATTGTTGTTCAAGTTCTTTGTTTCAATGGATGTTCAATAGCTGTACCAGCTTAAATTGATGTTTGGCTAGGTTCTACTTGGTTGGATTAACTTTATACACCATTGTGTCTAGTGTCTTTTTCTTATAAATCGCATTCTGCGAAAAGCTTTATTAGAATAAATTTACATATTTATAAATGACTCTATACAGCCGAAGGCCCGCCTAGCTTGGCGGATTTGATGGCGTGCGTTGCGCAACGCGCGTGCCAGAGGAAGATCTGTGGAGAATATTATATTTGTAGTCAGAGGAGTTGGAGATAGTGGACAGAAGGTAGTCGGAAACAGCACTACAAACAGAGGAGTGTAAAACTTCACCTTTGCAAACAATGTCGAAAAGGAGTGAGGATGAGGGACTAATGATGTTGATGTAGCGGTTATTAAGTCCCAGCTTTGCAAATTCATCCGCTGCTTCATTTCCAGGAATATTGGCATGGGCCTGGACATAAATGAACTCGCAGCTTGCGAGTTGATTTCTCTCTGAAATAATGGCAGAGAGAAGCTGATGGTTGCACTTTCGGAGTTTTTCTTCTAAAGAGCTCAGCTTTGAGAATTGTGTCTAGTGTCTATTGTTGTTACAAAGAATGGAATCTAGCTTTTAGCTACTCAGAATCTACAAAGATGCTATATATTACTGGAAGTACATTCTGTGTTGACAATACTTGGTACATGTGGTGTGTTTGTCCCATAGGAACTTGTATGTCAGGCTATGCGTGTCAGACTGTGACCTTCCATCTTGGTGGGATAGTTTCCTCTGATATTCTTGTATACATTGATGACTTTTTAGTCCCATCGTTTGATTACAGTCAAGCCATTGATATGTTGAAATGATTAATTGTTCTACTCCAGGATTGGAATCTGGACGTCAATTTTGACAAGATTGAGTTCTTACAGTACCATCTCGATTTTGTTACTCACAATGTGTCAAGTTTGCACTTATTGAGAAGGCCATCAAGGCCGTAGTTAATAGTTGTAGGGATGGCGATGTTGTTAATTTGGATAGTGTGGTAGGATCTGTTCTATCGGCCATGCCCATTACAGGGTTGAGGGAGGCGGCCATCCAATTAATCCGTCCAGTGCGTATGGGTGAGGTGTCCTTTGTTAGCATTGTTGTGGACCTTGTATCACTTCTAAGAACGCTTTGTCATGTTCCATGTGTGAAGAGTTTGGTCTGAGCACTAAAGTAAGCGACCAGAACGATCTTTTATTATTATTTCGCATTGTGTTAAAAGTGAATTCCGAGTATTTATATGATTGATCCTCAAATATGTTGTTGAAGATTCAACGAGTATTCAGAGTTCAAAGATCAATTAAATATTGTAAGTTGTTGCTTACAACACCATGTGACATAGGCAATAAACTTATGTTTTTTATCATGCAACTACCTCCAGCTTTAAAGCCGCTGGTACTGATACAGTTCCTTATGAACTGTGGTCTCACGCTCCTCCAGAAGTTGTTGAAATTTTGATATCCTTATTCAATGAATGCTTAACAACTAAAAGCGTTCCTGATGATTGGAAAAAGGGTAGAATCTGGCTCATCTACAAGAAAGGGTCAGGATATGTTGTTGACAACTACAGGCAGATTACACTACTTAACACCATTTATAAGATTTTTACAAAAATTCTTAATAATCGCTTATCTAGTGTATCAGAATCTGCTGGCCTCATCAATGACTCACAAGGGGGTTTCAGACGTAATCGCAGTTGTGTTATGAAGATCAAAACACTTTTGAATGCCATTGACAATGCAAATACTTATAATCGCCCTATATATGTTTGCACCATCGATTTCTCAAAGGCGTTCGACTCCATTAGTCACCAGCTGCTTTTCAATGCACTGCGTCGCAAGGGCATTCCGGTTGATTTCATCGACATGATCGCTGGTCTCTACACCAATGCTACCAGCGATGTCATAACTGGAATTGGTACCACAGGCCCCTTCAAAGTGGACCGCGGTGTTAGACAGGGTGATATCCTCTCTCCTCTACTCTTCAACTTCTTCATTGATGATTTTGCTGACGAGGTTAACAAGCTAAAACTTGGTTATCGTTTCACTAACAATACCTCTCTGATTCTTTCCAGCTTGTTATACGCTGATGATGTTGCTCTTGCCTCTGATAACTTGGAACATCTCCAGGCACTTCTCACATATCTTGAGAAGACTATCACCGGTTTGGAAATAAATGCATCAAAAACATACCTTTGCTGCAACCCAACTGCATTCCGCTTCAGTAATAACCGCCCTTCCATCACACTCTGCAATGCTACTATTACCTCTTTATTACCTACAGAGTGCATAAGGTATCTGGGCGCTCACTTTTCAGCCGATGGTGGTCATACTGGACACATCAGCCACATAATTGCAGAGGTTAACAGAAAGTTCTCCATCCTACACCGACACCAACTGCCCATCAACCAACTAATCACTGCGGTTAACAGTATTATTATCCCTACGATAACATATGCTGGTGACTGCTTCAGTTGGACCAATGCTCAATTGAATAGGCTAGACAGTCTGATATCGTCCAATTTTATCAGATCATCCAACATCAAACGCCGTCACAGGGGACGCGCAGAAATCAATTTTTATTTTACCCCTATTGATTTCTAGACTTCCACCCCCTAAAAAAATTGATTTAAAATCAACCATAACTTCATCTACCCAATCAATTAATTCTAGAGAGCCATCCAAGAAGCGCAAAGCTGATGACATGGATGTTGATAGTGTATCACATACAATTGTTAAGAAGCGAAGAAGGACAAACAATAAAGTATAACTTTCAAATCTACTTTTTATTTTTGACCCCCCTAAAATAATTGATATTCAAACGATACCCCCCTTTCATTATTGATTTTGAAACTATAATTTTCGACCCCCCCCTAAATATTGATTCCTGCGCGTCCCCACATGGGTAAACACTTTCTATTTGCACCTGCATCTAGAGGTGGTTATGGACTAGGTCAACCATCCCTGCTTCTTACCACTGAAGCGATTGTTGGCTTACACAAGGTGCTTAACACTAGACTTGATACCCATCTTGCTCTTACAACGAAACGGCGCTTCCTGGATATCCAATCAGAGAACAATCTCCCTGTTCACCCTACCATGTCTTGTTGCCGCATTACAAGAACAAATATTATTAACTCATATCTTGTTAATGCTTGCAACATGCTTTATATGGAAGGGATCCACCTCCGCGACAATACTCTTGTGAACTACCCTACCACTCACATACTCCTTGCTCTCAATAAAAATACCACTGACATTCACACGTCCAGACTTCTATGCACAGTCAGTGTGCTACTGTTAAATGATCCTCTGTGGTCTGACCCTGCCCGTATTGAAGAGCTATCCACCATCTTCGACACCAACCTCCACGATTTCTACTCTAGGTGCACAACTAGATCAAAACAATATCTCAACAAAGGTCTAGCATCTAACTATGTGGAAGTCAGCAGAAAGAACCTTTCCCCTACATCTCAGGTGGACATTACCGATACCTATGATAGAGTCACCTGGTACACTGACGGTTCTGCTACCGCTGATAGAAGTATTGCGGCTTATGCGGTTGTTAATGCATCTGATTTTAAGAAGCATGAATTCGGCCGCATTCCTGGTGTGATCAACAACTATAGAGCTGAGCTCTTTGGTTTTCTCCGTGCTTTGCAACTCTCTTGTGATGACCAACATGTTACTATACTAACAGACTGCTTATCTGGCATTCAAGCTGTACAGTCATATGAAAAGCTGGTAAATGTGGAACAACAGTTACGAATATGTGACAACCAACTACTTCATGCAATTGTCCAGGAAAAGAAGAGAGTTAAATCATGTACCCTCAACTATGTTGAAGCTCATTCCAACATTCCTGGTAATGAAGAAGCTGACAAACTCGCAAAGCTTGGTTTGAAGAATCACCTCATCAGTGATATCTGTCCACCCACTCACCTTGCTTTTGATCTTGTTTGTAACGGTGATGTTCCACACAAATCTGTTCGTCTTTTTGTCAAATCTTATTTGTCTTCCAAACGTGCTTACTCAGTTGACTACAAATATGACCTTCTACACGATGATTACCACATTAAAGCGTCTGTAGATATAGACAAATTAAACAAAAGCGAACAAAAATTCCTACTTCGCCTCCGCTCCAACCAGCTTTGCACTCTGTCAAAGATGCGTTACTGGAGCAACAATCCAAATTATGACACCAAATGTCCTCGGTGACATTCATCACATGAAGACCAGCAACATTTGCTTCTTGACTGTCGCTATAATAAAACTAAATTACATGATGCGATAGTCAGAATCAATAAGGTTATCCAGGATAATCTGAAACCTGGCTTTGTTATTCGAGGCATTTTTAAATTTTGGGGAGCGCCATATTATTTGACGCAGCGTGGAATTGAAGGAAGCGAAGAAATGTCAGAGTTGCCAGAAGATTGGAAGAGGTCCATTTATGCTAGTATGCTAGGATATGTTAGTATGGACACTTTCAAGCGATTCATCAAGCACTTTAGAGTTCTCAAGCCTCTCTCTGTACTCCGAAAAATCTCTACAATACTCATGGAAACTTCCCGTTCCATTTGGACCGCTCAATGTGTTTACAAGGCAAACTGTGAACACGAGCAATCACCTTCTCGGTGATTTGTATATATAATTTTTTGTGTAA